>VUQS01004250.1:9896-22099 GCA_015108495.1 Heterochromis multidens
TACTTCACAGCCTAATTAATAATAAAAAAAAAAAAAAAAAGCCACAACTTTCCCACATATTCTGGGAAACGTCACTTTCATTGTCCCATTTCCTTTGGTGTGTAAAACCTCTCGTTGAATTTTACTTTACCCACTTCAACACAGCAGAGAAATGCCATATGAAAAAAATAAACACCTGGGAGCAATAGTTTTGTTTTTTTTTTTTTTCTATTGATATGAGTATACTATATATGATATTACACATGCGATTGAACTACATCCTTCTTCCTGTACTGTGTTACGTGAAATGGCAGCTGTTTCAGTCATGTGTGTTCTGCTGTAATATTCTACCAAGTTCCTTTCAACGAGAAATAAAAAAAAAAAAGGTTTTTTGCTCAGGAGAGGCGTATTGTTTTTTATCCCAACACAACAGACAGGCTTCATTTTTTTTACATAAATGAAACAACTGTGTTGCTTTTGTTGCTGTAATTATTTATATAAATTTGTTTTCCTCACTGACGTGGTCCTTTATCAACTAACAGACTCACTACTTTGCCCATAAAGTGTCAGTAATATGATCAAAAATGCTTTCATAACTTTCCAGACTTGAAGAAAATGCCCTTGTATTTATGTGATTGACAATCAGTCCAAAACTTGAGGGTATTCAGTTTAATATAATATTATAATAGAATTTTTGGTGCTGTTCCAAAGTATGGATCAGTTTTCTTGGGACAACCTTAAGTACCTTTATTAACCTGATATGGTTTCCCACTTTAGCTTCAAGATAATCCATCCACATTTCCATATAAAATTTGTAAAGTAAGTTACGTGATTGTATGATGTACCAGTCCTTGAAGTCCTTTAACAGAGGTAGAAAAAGTATTCTGATATTTTATTTAAGTATATAGGCATGAGTGCAGCTTTTTCTGTTGTAACTAGTCAAGGCTGAGCTAATTCTAACTGCTTTTTGTACAGAGTTCAGTTTAGCACAATGGTTTCTAACTTCTCATCACGAGTTGTGAGGACAGGAGAATAAAACAAGGTGTCCAAAGTTTATATTTAAGACTTATCTTGTGAAATGAAATAAATTTTACATATTAAACTAAAATGTAACCTGAACTACAACATTGTTGCATTTTATAGATAGGTAGGTAGGTAGGTAGATAGATAGATAGCACATGGCAGCATTTCACTGCATTTAGGCATGTAGATGTGGTCAAGACGACCTGCTGAAGTTTAAAACCAAGCATCAGAATGGAGGAGAAAGGTGATTTAAGTGGCTTTGAATGTGGCATGGTTGTTGGTACCAGATGGGCTGGTCTGAGTATTTAAGAAACTGCTTATCTACTGGGATTTTCAAGCACAACTATCTCTAGGGTTTACACTGAAAAAGAGAAAATATCCAGTTAGCGGCACTTCTCTGGGTGAAAATGCCTTGTTGATGTCAGAGGTCAGAGGAGAATGGCCAGACTGCTTCGAGGTGATAGCATGGTAACAGTAACTCAAATAATCACTTGTTACTACCAAGGTATGTAAAAAAAGCATATTTAAATGCACAACACATTGAACCTTCAAACTGCTACTGCCACAGCAACAGAAGACAATACTGGGTGCCACTCCTGTCAGCTAAGACCTGGAAACCAAGGCTATTTTTCAAATGGGCTCACTAAAATTGGACAATAGAAGATTAGAAAAACGTTGCCTGGTCTGATGAGTCTTGATTTCTGCTGCCCCATTCAAGTGGTAGGGTCAGAATTTGACGTAAAGAAGATGAAAGCTTGGATCCATCCTGCCTTATATATTAATTTGGACCCCTTCGCACCTACTGATCATCATTTAAATGCCACAACCTACCTGAGTATTGCTGCTGACCATGTCCATCCCTTTATGACTGCAGCACACTTGTCTTCAGATGTCCTCTTCCAGCAGGATGACACTTTATGTCACCATTCCACAGTTAGGATGAGCAGACAGATTAAGAAAAGCAAGAACATCCATCCATCTATCCATTTTCTTCTGTTTATCCAATTCAGGGTCTTGGTTGGGCCAGAGTCTATCCCATCTGTCATAGGATGATAGGTGGGTCACACCCTGGAGAGGTCACCAATCTATCACAGGGCTAACACACAGAGACAGACAACCAATCATGCTCACATTCAGACCTACGCCAATTACCAATTAACCTAACATGCGTGTCTTTGGATTGTGGGAGGAAGCTGGAGTACCCGGAGAGAACCCACACAGGCACAGGCAGAAAAGTGTTGTTAAATAACATGGTGGTTTATTATAGTTTATAGTTATCTTATCAAAATAAAACATCCCTGAAAATAGACAGCCATATAGGCCTAATGGGCAGACCCTTACATGCCTTACTGGCTCATTCTGGCTCAAACTGGCCATGCAAGTAAAGTGTCATATGTGTGATGAAACAAGCAGACTTACGAGTGAGTTTAGGTTCAAGTTCAGGGGTAATCATCAGTCATATAAAAAAAAAACAATGAAAGAGGAAAGATGACGCAAAGAAAAAAGAAAAAGGACAAAGGTAATGGCTGCTTCATCCTGCTCACCACAGAGGAACCTTTGGTGATGACAAAGACAAATTCACTCTCAGTGACTTTATGGTAACACTTCAGATTGCAACATAGAATATATGTATACATGCATACACTGGTGATTCTAAAATTGCTGTGTGAGTGTGTTGTATGGTTGTCTGTCTTTCTGTGTTAGCCCTGTGATAGACCTCTCCAGAGTGTACCCAGATTCCTATTCAAAGTCAGCTGGGACTGGCTCCATCCCTTCCACGACTCCAGGTGGATGAGCAGTTTAAAAAAAATGGGTGGTAAATCTACTCCACAAAGTGCCACCTTATAACAATTCAGAGAAGAAGACAAATAGTTTCCTCACTTCCCTATTGGTCTTCTTTGTGTATTACCTTTTCAACTGTTTCAAGGACCTTGCTTTTTGCCTTCTCCTCACCGGCTAATTTGTCTAGTTGTCTGCCTACCCGTGTATAACATCAGTCTGGATTAAGGATTTCAGTCTTCTCCTTCTCTGAATTGTTACAAAGTGACTCTTTGTTGAACTGCACTGATGGGTCACTGACGCTGATGAACTTTGGTGTCCCGGTTGATACTTTCCATCCACTCATTCTCCCATTCTTTTTATGCAGAGATAGTGAAGCTTGGACCCACTCACAGAGCTAATACAGAGAGACAGACAACCATTCACACTCACATCCACACCTACAGCCAATTTAGAATCAGCAAATAACCTAAAATGCATGTCTTTAGAGTGTGGGAGGAAAGTGGAGTGTTGAGAGAAAACCCACAAAGGCACAGGGAGAACATCATGAGACAAAATGATTCCTCTAAATATCCAGAATAACAACTGTGGTTTCTCCAGGAAGTGTTTAATCATGCTATGACTGTATACCTAAAAATGCGCACCCAAATTTAAGTTCATTTAAATTTAATCATATGCCCCCTCTCCTTATGACTGTTTGCCTTTCAACCTTTTGAGCTTTGCCATTCAGAACACATCTTATGAATTATTTCTAATTGAAGGTAATCACACCACACAGTCCTGCACTCACACTAAACCTTGGCACTAGATATAAACTGAGAGTTGCAGACATCGCCCATACGTGGCTGTGCAAAAGTCTTGAGCCACCCCCCGCATTTCTTTATATTTTGCTTCAAAAGAGCCAGACTTTCTTGGAATTTTTTAAAGTGGTCTTGAGCAATAGTTCTGCAGGATTTCTGAAGGTCTCTCAAAGTTTTTCTTTGGACATTGGCTGCTTTTTCACAAATTTTCAGTCCACTCCTTATACCTGACCATTTTCAAGGGAATTTTTTTGTTTGTTTGTTTGTTAAGCCACTTATCACTGACCTCTGAATCATTTAAGAATAAAAAAGGCACCAAACTCAGGGAATGAACCAGTGTTGCATCTACACATAACAGACAACTTAGCAAAGAACCAATTTTAAATAGTATCTTTAGGCACTTTGTTACTAGCAGCCTGTCACAAAAACACATAATTTGCTCCAATTTCTTTTGTTGAATCGATGAAAAATGCCAGATAACACAGTCTGAAACTGGACAAGGACAAAAAAAAGTGACGGGCCTAAAAACTATCTACAGCAGATGAACAGTATCTGAAAGTCATGTCCTTAAGAAATAGGAAAAAAATTCAGTAAAGACCTCACAGGACCTGGGAGATGCATCTGGACCTTCAGTTGATTCAGTTACTGTTCACTGAACCCTCATCAGAAATGGTCTCAGAGGAAGGGTGGCTGTGAAGAAGCCATTCTTAAGGAAGGGAAACAGGGAGAAAAGGCTGAGGTATGCCAAATTACACAAGAACTGGACTGAAAATCAGTGGAAACAGGTCTTTAGAAATGATGAATCCAAATTTGAAATTTTCATCCGTATGTATGCAGGAGGTCAGGAGAGCGGTACAACAGTGAGTGGCTACAGCCATCCGTAAAACACAGTGGAGGCTCCGTCATGGTTTGGGGCTGCATTTCAGCCAGTGGTGTTGGAGAAAATTGGTGGAATTATGAATTCAGAAAAGTTCGGTCAGATACCATCTGGTAAGAATCTGATGTGTAATGGCATCATTTTTCAGCATGGCAATGATCCCAAACACACTGTCAATGGAGTAAAAGGATACCTGGATAGAAAAACACACAATGAAACACTATCAGTCAGAGCCCGGACCCAACATTATTGAGCACTTGAATCATCTTGACAGAGAACAGAAGAAAAGGCAGCCAAAATTCAAAGAAGAGCTTTGAATGTCCTTTAAGAAGCCTGGAGAACTATTCCTAAAGACTACTTAAAGAAAGAAAGCTGCCTTTCACATTTTCCTAGCAAAATATAAAGAAATGAGGGGTGGCTCAGGACTTTTGTACAATAATGTGTTATTTAGTGTTAATATCAAATGCAAGTATTTAATGGAGCTTTTTTATAGATACTCTAAAGTACAGTACGGTGAACATGTATATGAGCAGTTGCTTGGCTTTTTCTGGTTTCTGGAAACCTGCTGACTCTGTTTGAAAAACTCTGATTCATGATGTTTGTGTTAATCATCAGCTGAGGTCCTGCTTATGGAGCAGAGCTGTGAGCTTCTAACAGCTCTGCTGCATGTAAGTGGATGGGTTGAGCACAGAGTGACGCTTACATTCAATGTGCTGCTTTGCAACAGAGTGATTAAAATATGTCTGAACTGGTTTCATCAGGATTTGTAATGTCTGCTGCTGGGAAAAGGATAACAGCCAAAATGACAGCAGAGCTGTGTGGGACCAAACTAGAGAGGTGACAAAACTTCCAGAGTTTCACAATTTTTAAAATATTTAGAAACAGCCAGGGTTTTTCCAACAAAGCACCCCATACTTTCAGTAAGGCCTCAATATGACTTCAATGACTCAGTTTTAGTGTGTCAGCTTTGTATTAATGCTGCATTACAAAGTAGCTCCAGGCTGTTCAGGAGGGATGTCTCTACGATGCTTAGCAGCAGTGCTGCAGTTCACTCTGCGATTCACAGTGGTGGTGCTAAATCCTCTGCTTCATACTCCACTTTCTCTAACCTTGCGATTCAGCCATACAAACTGCTCCTACATGGGCACAATGACACATACACATTTCAGTTCACGCAAACAGCACCACCCCCTCCTCCATGGGTTAGTCAGTTTATATGACCTCTCTGAGCTCTGAGTGATGAAAAGTGTGTGCAGAGAGGCTAAACGAAGAGGGACGGAGCACTAATGGGAGCGAATGAGAGAGAGAGTACAGCTCAAGGGCATGTAATACCACGCTGAGCTGGGTGTCAGTGGAAGAAGGGATTATTTCACATGGCACTGGTATCCTGATGGCCTGCTCCAGAAATACAAGCTACACTAAGCTGCCCATCCATCATTCAAAGCACGCAAGGAGTGAGAGGTGGTGAAGAAGACAGTGGATTGGATCTCTATGAGGTGGTGGGGGTTAAAAAAAACCCTGCCTCTCTTGATACACTCAGCTAAATGTATCTGTGCATGTATGCAGCCCATCTTCCATGATGATGCATGTGAGTGTATGAGTAAAGGAAGTGAGAGAGTTTCAGAAGAAGGCTGTTATGGCTCTTTAAGTCACCACACTGCAGAGCACTGATCCGAAAACTGACAATAATAAATTAGCCACTGATCATACACAAAGTATGTGAAGTATGTCCATCTTCTTCTGCTTATCCAATTCATGGTAGCAGGAGGGCAAGAGGTAGGATACACCCTGGACAGGTCACCAGTTTGTTGCATGCTCACCACAGAGAGACAGACAACAATGGTCCCCACAAGGTCATGACATTTCCTGATGAAGTCCATTCAGACATATTTTGACCACTCAGTGACGTGAAGCTCTGTCACAGAGCATTTCGTCTACACCCATTAACACAAAGTCAGCATCGCTATGAGAACAGCTCCATGATTTTTAACAGCTCTGCTGCATAAGCAAGACCTAAGCTGATGATTAAAGCAAACTTCATGAATCAGTCTGAATTTCTCAAGAAGAGCCAGTGGTTTCTAGAAACCAGAAAAAGCTAAGCACCTGCTCACATAGCTGTTCACCATACTGTACTGTGCCTCAGAGTATCTAAGCTCCATTAAATACTTACATGTGATATTAGCACCAAATTACACACAAGATATGTGGGCCTCACACTTTACATCCAGTACCAGGGTTTAGTGTCAGTGCAGGAAATAGTGTGAAGGACAGCGTGATTTGATTACCTTCAGTCAAAAACAGAAATATATAAAACAACTTTATCTTAAAGACCTCGTAGATCATCGATCACCCAACAGAGCACTTCGCTCTCAGACTGCTGGCTTAGGATAGTTAAAAGTAGAAAGGGAGGCAGAGCCTTCAGCTTTCAGGCCCCTCTTCTGTGGAACCAGCTCCTAGTTCGGATTCAGGAGACAGACACCCTCTCTACTTTTAAGATTAGGCTTAAAACTTTCCTTTTTGATAAAGCTTATAGTTAGGGCTGGATTAGGTGACCCTGAATCCTCCCTTAGTTATGTCGCAATAGGCTGCTGGGGGTTTCCCACGATACACAAAGCGTTTCTCTTTCTCTCACCTCTGTTCACTCACCATGTGTTTTTACACCAGTCTGCATTTAATGAGTTATTATTAATCTCTGGCTCTCTTCCACAGCATGTCTTTGTCTTACTCCCCTCACCCCCAACCGGTCGCGGCAGATGGCTGCCCCTCCCTGAGCCTGGTTCTGCCGGAGGTTTCTTCCTGTTAAAAGGGAGTTTTTCCTTCCCACTGTTGCCAAGTGCTTGCTCATAGGGGGTCATTTGATTGTTGGGGTTTCTCTATTATTGCAGTGTCTTTACCTTACAATATAAAGCGCCTTGAGGCAATTGATGTTGTGATTTAGTGCTATATAAATAAAAGTGAATTGAACTGAATTGAATTGAATTGATGATTTGTCATGGTGACCAATCACATGTCCATTCAACCATTGCTGAAATGCTTCATTCTGGATCAAAATGGATTGACTGAAATTCACACATTAAATTTCTCACACTCTAACTGCCAGTTCACTTTTGAGCTAAGTTACTATAATTACCAGCTCTAACTTGTCAACATCCGAGTCATGAGTATGGGAAAACTTTTCTAAAATGTCCAAAATAGTGTTGTACTATTTGCAAATTCTTGAAAAATGGAAGCAAATATGGATATTTCCCACAAAATAATCAACAAAATTAAACCTAAATTGTACTAAATTGTGCCTAGATTGTACAACAGATCAACTTTTTATGGCAAACATCTGCATGTGGCATAATGTCCAGCCCATGTTGACTTTTGGGCCACATTTGCCATTTGCCAGTGTTGTAACTCGACTGCCTTTTTTTCCCGTTCTCCGTCAAGATAATCCCACACTGCTTCAATAATGATGACATATCAGCTCTGGGGAGGCCAATTCATGACTGATAGTGTTTCATTGTGTGTTTTTCTATCCAGGTATACTTTTTTGGCAGTGTGTTTTGACAAGATGCCCAACACCACTGGCTGAAATGCAGCCTTCACTGTGTTTTAAAAATGGCTGTAGACACTCACTGTTGTACCTCTTTCCTGACCTCCTCTGAATAGACTGATGATAATTAACCAAAAATTTCAAAATTGGATTCATCATTCCATAAGACCTGATTCCACTGGTTTTCAGTCCAGTTTTTGTGTAGCCTTTCCTCCCTGTTTTCCTTCCTTAACAATGTTTTTTTTCGACAGTCAGCTTTCCACTGAGACCACTTCTGATGAGGCTTCAATGAACAGTAGATTGATAAACTGAAGAGCCAGATACCTCTCTCAGGTCCTGTGTTATGCTTTTACTGATTTTTTTCCTATTTCTTAGAGACACGACTTTCAGATACTGTTAATCTGTTTGTCCAGTTTCCTGATGCCTCATTTTCTTTTGAAGCAATTAATAAATCATGTTATTACTTGAACTTTTTTTTGTCACAGTTGGGATTCATAAACAAGGAAAATGTTCTTAGAGTCAAAACGTGTGACATCTTGGTGAGGCTGTAAAGCCCAGATGCAGTGTTGATTTAACTGATTATGATCTCTAACTGTGGCTCATGCCTCTTTCCAAACAAATAGTTCAACATATTTTTACTCGTCAATTTTATTTATAAAATTTACAAAATTACAAATTAGACATTTGCCTTACAAACTTATCATCAATAAAGGAGTCTTTCCCAAAACATCTTTTAGTGTAAAAAATGAAGAAACTTGTTGGAAACAACAGTCAGACACTGATGTTGGACAAGATGGCCTGGCTTGTAGTCTCCGCTCTAATTCATCCCAAAGGTGTTCTATCAGGTTGAAACCAGGACTCTGTGCAGGCCAGTCAAGATCTTCCACTCCAAACTCACTCATCCATGTCTTTATGGACCTTGCTTTGTGCACTGGTGCGCAGTCATGTTGGAACAGGAAGGGGCCATCCCAAAACTGTTCCCACAAAGTTGGGAGCATGAAATTGTCCAAAAGTAGATGTAAGTCTTGGATGCAGCTGCTCGGCCATGAAAACCCATTCCATGAAGCTCTCTATGCACTGTTCTTGAGCTAATCTGAAGGCCACATGAAGTTTGGAGGTCTGTAGCTGTTGACAGCATCCGCTGACCCTACTCTGTGATTTTACGTGGCCTACCACTTCATGGCTGAGTTGCTGTCATTCCCAATCACTTCCATTTTTTTATAATACCACTAATAGTTGACTGTGGAATATTTAGTACTGAGGAAATTTCACGACTGTACTTGTTGCACAGGTGGCATCCTATCACAGTACCACGCTGTCTGCATGCCTGCATTCCTGGATTTTATACACCTGTGGCCATGGAAGTGATTGGAACACCTAAATTCAATGATTTGGATGGGTCAGTGAATACTTTTGGCAATATAGTGTATTTATTTATCTATCTATCTAAAAAATGCAACACTGTTTTAGTTCGGGTTACATTTTAGTTTCATTTAGGTTTTAGCTGCCATGTGATTAGATATTTGCATTAACACGCAGTTGAAAAAGTGTACTTAACTAAAGCACTGTTGAGGGTTGATGTGTTGAATTTTGGGTCAAGCCATTAGCTGATGGGGACTGGCCATCTACTGGAATTGTGGCTGAACTTGACTTCAGGGCTTACCTGAATTAATGCTATAATTGCTTTTGGCACAGAATATGCAGTATGACCAAACTGTAAATATAGATGTTGTCCTGTTTTATTCATTGAGTCTCTTTAGGTTTCTCTCAGCCTTATGAGGTGGAGGTGTCTGTGTGCCTTGTAGATTTATGACACTCACATCCCTATTCTTGAAAGAGCCAAATTCATGTTAACTGAATTACAGTATTTACCAATATGTTCATATGTTTAATTTTAAATTTTTGTTTATTTATTTTACAGAAAGCTAAAATACACTGGTTTATATGCGGTGCATGAAGTGCATCACTAATTTTCATATCAATTAAAGTAAAAGTAAGTAGCAATTTTAAAATTTATCTCAAATAACCCTTTTAATTCAACTTGTATACTCACTGGAGTATGCAACGTTTGTGTTTAGCATTTCTGATGATAGAAGGGTTTTCCCTCCTGCTGCTATGGTGGAGGATGATGGAGAAGAAAATGTGAGGCAACTAAAGAGATCGCATATTTAACAAATCTGGACCTCAGCGGCTGGGAATCCCATGCCTGCTGAGCAAATATCCTATAATAGTGAGTGAGGGGCTCCGCAGCTATTTTTAGCCCATGTTGCCATGTGTGAGGAATGTTCTCTGCTGCACGCTCAGGCAAACTGTAAAATTTTTGTGCACGTGACAGAGCGTCATCCTAATCCCATGCATGAATGGAAGAAACGATGAGCTCCAATCCACAGGAGTGAACAGCAGAGAGATGCACCAAACACGCACACACTATCTCTTTATTATCTGTATTATTTCTTTATTATTTATTATGTGCCTCTGCACGCCTCTGTGTCTCTTCTTATTTGCCCTATATCTGAACCTTTCTTCAGTTCATGTTGTTTTACTGGCATGACAGCTGAAGACAAAGTAATTCCTCTTTTTCTTCTTCCTGCTTTTATTTGTGTGCTTGAGTGGCATGTAAGTTCAGGAATAAAAGATGCCAATATTGTGAATTTGACTGGGGCTATCAAGACAGGAAAGTACCCTCCAAAATAAGGGGTATCTGATTGCTATAGTCATGTTGTGCTTGTTCATTTAAAGGAACATTGGTTGCAGTAGGTTAATTTGATGCTATCTCAACATCAGGACTTGCTCATATTGTTAGTACTGATTAACAACACATAATGCTTTCTCCATAATATTGGAATATATTTTTAGTATCTCTAACAGGTAATGGCAATACCTCTTAAAGACCTCATGACAGCAGTACAGATCAACAGACTGTGGTGCTAACCTGCAGCCTGCAATATTTAACCTGCAGTGAGGAAAGGAGGTGACGAGTTGATTTTTTAAAAAACAATGTGTTAAATGCAGTGTTTCAGCAACAATTATGCAAACAGGACTGTGATTGGCTATTTTAACTACATAAGTCCATAGAACTGTCAGAATGAAAAACTGTCTCCAATCATACTGAGTTCTGTTTCTTTTTTTTCCTCCATCCATCAATCTTCTTCCGCTTATCCATTTCATGGGGCGAGAGGCACAGTACACCCTGGACAGGTTGCCAGTCTGTTGCAGGGTTAACACAGAGAGACAGACAACCATTCACACTGGCATTCAGACTGGCCAATTTAGAATCACCACTTAACCTAACACACATGTCTTTGCTCTGTAGGAGGAAGCCGGAGTACCTGGAAAGACCCCACGCAGATACAGGGAGAACATGTCCCATATCCTCATCCTTGGAAATTCTGCTCTCCCTTTTCCTTCAACAATCTTGCTATGTTCTTCCTCCATTCTTTTCCACCAACACAGTGATGGTTCAAAAAACACATTTACACCACATGGCAACCTCCCAGGCTGAAAAAGCTTCAAAGCCAAATACAACAGTAGTTCCACAGGTGGCCACTTGAAGCTGGCTCCAAATGTGAGTGATTCCCCGTAGACTCCCACGTTAAGGTGCTCGACTTTAAAGCACAAATAAAGATGTTTACAGCCTGGTAAAATGCCGTTGATCTCTATCGCTAATTTGTAGACCAAATTAACAATGGAGAAAATGCTTCCAAAATAAATGTAATCAAATTTTACTCATTTTGGGTCACTGAAAATGAAAAGGATATATTAGTTGGCTCTATTGATGCATGCTCAATAATCCAGGTAAAAGAATCCCATATCACAGCCACAGAATCTGCAATCCGAAACAACAACATAGCAGATGTGGAAGCAGAACAACTGCGGACGAAAGTTTCGGCCTGTCTCAGCAATGCTAAACCCCCAGCATCCAACATCAGCGTGGAGGAGAGGAAGGCACTCACGTCGCTTAGTATGGACAACAACATCATCATCCTTCCAGCAGACAAGGGTAGGTGCACGGTTTTGCTAAACCAGACAGACTATCATGAGAAGATCTTGTCACTGCTCAGTGACAAAAACACTTATGAGCCCCTGAAACGAGATCCAGGTAGTGGTTACAGGAAGAGGGTGATAGATTGTCTGAAGCAGTTAGAGCAGGACAACGCTATTGACCGGACCTCATACCACAGGTTATACCCAGGGGAAGCTACACCAA
>VUQS01004270.1:31275-45604 GCA_015108495.1 Heterochromis multidens
TCTAAAATAAAATTAAAAAAAAAAAAAAAACTAAAAAAAAAAAAATATATATATATATATATATACATATATAAAAGACAAAATTATTTAAGATCACACAACAAATGAAGCCCAGTCCTCAAGGATTGTGCTTTAAAAAATACAGGCTTTCTACTTAAAAAAGCAGGACAGGAAAAGGAAAAACTAAACTTAACCTCAGCCTGAAACATATATGTCTGTCTCCCAGGTGCAATGTCTTTAGCAGCGGCTAAATTTGACGTGTTCTTGCAAGGGGCCTATATGGCAGTATTTCTTAAACTATGGGTCTGGCCCTTAATTGGATCACAGGTCTGTTTCTGGTAGGTCCTCACACGTCAAGCACACCAGTTTGTTTTAATCAGCTCAGGTCTCAAAGCAAGACTCAATTTACAAAATTTATGCCTGAGCTGAAAAGGTTTACTAAACCTGGCTATAAAAGTGCGCTGAGTGTGTGTGAGTCCCCTGTCAGCCTATACGGACTCCCTGTGCTATGGTGGCCGAGCCAAGGCCAGCGACTGGTAGATCCACTGGGAGTGTAATAACAGATTAATGTGGCGTGCCAGGCCCCATGACCAGACGTGTTTGACGCTAATGCTCCACTGTATATTATCCAGCTTGCAGAAATGTTGGATGTGAGCGATGGGATCCAAGGACAGGGATGTTTAGGTACTAATTACCAAACAGCAAGGCACAAGTCTCGCTCCATATTTCCTTACTCCTGTGGAAACACTAGGCAGGCTCCATTTATTTTCTTTGACTGTTGTTTCTGGCAAGGCCACGTCTCAGTAAACACCACTCGCCCACCATTGTAAATCCGACAGGCGCAGATCTTTCAAGTTAGACTCCTTTGAGGAAAAATGGAGACAGATCGGATGGCGGCGCTCGGGTTTTCCGTCTTAATGAGAGAGTGGAGAAGAGGGATGGCGTTTGATCCCTGGCATGGAAGCCTCTATTTAAGCCTGTCAACGGTCATCACTCTCTCTCCCCCCTTCTTTCTCTGTTATGGATAGAGAAACAGACCTGCACCACTGGATTTGATCAACTCAGTACTGCACACTTAACCCTTTTCAGAACCAGGATCCAGTCTCCCTCCAGCACCTTCACTATCACCCAGAGAGACTAACTCAGCCTTCCCTTTCCTGACAACCTGCAAGCATGGATGTTGATTGATCACCTTAGCTGGAAAAGAAAAGAAAAGGCAGAAGCAGATCTGTGAAAATATTATTTTATTTGTAGAGCTTTGCAATGAGAAAGCCTCTTAGTCATCATGCTCCAGTTTCATATCATGTGTTTGTCCAAACCACACAAGAGCCTTATGGTTCTTCAAGGAAGTCGTGCTATAGTTGCAGCCCGACACCAAGCCAAAGACGATAAGCCCCAAGACAAATTTCTCTGTCCTCTGCGTGGACAATGAAACTTTTGAACTTTAACTTTTAGGCTGCGGATGTTGATGGAGTCCTCAGAGAGGAGGAAATGTCTTTCTGATGAAGGGCTGGAGGGCAGGGCTCCTGACCATCGCGGACCTGGCCTGGAAGGCGCTTTTCATCGCAGCAATAATGGCTCTAGCTAATCAGGCCTGATTGGGGCTGCTAAATAAATACTCTCTCCATTTATAATATCATGCGTAACTTAAGACAAAATCAATACTCTAGACTGAACACTAATAGCTCAAGGCAAAACAAACGTCCTAGCTCTGGCTGCAATACATTTTTCAGAATGAATCCATCAGTGACATTGGCATGGATTTCTCATACTTCCAAATAAAGGCACGTATCTGTGGAGTTTTCATACTTCCAAAGGCTCCGAATTGGTTTTAAGCTGTTTAAAACATTCATGCATGCAAGCAGTTCAGAAACAAGCTCAGTTCTAAGCCTTTAATGCCCTGATTAGGTAAATTTGTTCTTTTGATTGAGCATATATTTTTAAAGGCCTTTTGTTGTCTTTACATCAAATTTTCAGAAGCATTAGGAAGCAAAAAAAACAAAACAAAAGAAACACCAGCAGAAAATACAGCAACACCAACAGTAATGAACTGAAATGAAACTGCAGATTGGAACAGTCATATTCAGCAAACAATTAGCATTAATCATCAATCATAGATGAATCAAGGTGTCTCCCCAGGAGCCAGAGCTCGATAATAAACACTGGAGTCAGACTAGACTTATGTGGGCTCGGGAATAAATAAAGTGAACGACCTTGACATCAGCAGCTAGTAAAATGTTTGGCTGTGTGGTAGAGTAGGTATGAAAGGGAGCTTTGTATTATGAGGAATAAATACAGACAGACACAATCACATTTGAGCGAAAAGAGTTATGTCAGAAGTCTCACAGCAGCAACGCTGGAACCTGGCTTTGAAATGTGAATCAAGTTAAATGTGTTTGATTTATCTTCTGCTCCACTTCTGCTTTGCCGTGTCTGCTGAGGTGATTGAAATACCATATACACTATGCACTGAATAGCTAAAGTCCACCACATCTGGAGCCGAAACAAAGACATCGGACTTGTTTATTATGACGGACAAGGATCTTGGGAAGAAGACTCAAAAGGACAGTCACGTGTATGCTCATGAGGGATGTTTTCTTTGTCATGTGTGTTGCTAGTTAATTTTTGCTTGTGCTCAGGTCAGGCTACTTGGCCAGTCTCCTCGCCACGTCTTTGTAGGCGGTCTCAATCTCAGAGTCAGCAGCGCAGGTGTTGATGAACTCATCATGCGTGGAGGCATTGTTCAGATAGCGCCACACCCCCGTCATTTCCGGCGGGATGTCATAGTTGCGGTATTTCTTAGCAACAACCTAGGAGAGAAGGCAAGGCGTTAACTACACGAGTGAAACCACTCCCACTTATTCAAACTTGCGTTGATATCGTCAGCACCTTCCAGGAGGTATTTTTTGATGAGGTGTTCCAACTTGAAATTTTAAAGTACCTGCAATCCCCCAACCTGTAACATTTATGCTTTTTCAGCTCATAAATTTAAGAATAAATGCCTTTCAGCAATACCCCCGTGTATTTTCTGTGCGCAACATTCAGCAGGTAAGTTATAACCGCTTACACTGCAAAACTACTGAAGCATTAAGTAAGACAACACTACAGGAACAGAACAGCATGCAGGTTAGATTCATTAGCTACTCCTAATTTCCTCCAGCGGTGAATGATTATCTGCCTGCTACATTTACCCACTTTGTTTAGCACCTAATCTTTTCACTAGTTATAGTTTTAATTAAAAAAAAATTTTAAAGGCACATTGTGTTGATTACATTTTGCAGAAGAAATGCGATTTATCAGTTTAAACAATAACTTTTAGCTTCAAATAACATGAAACATGGATACTAAATGCCCAAAATAAAAAATTAAAGATGGCTTTTTTTTCTTAATTAAGAAAAGAGAAACCTAAAAAAAAAACAGGTCTTCAGATCATCTGATAAAAAAATTTTGGCCTGTGAAAAATTTTTAAACCTTTGGATAAATTTAAAAAATTTAGACCAATCTTAACATGTCTTGGGACCAGACCTATTATAGTCCTGTGATTATCATTTTATTTTATTTTTTCATTTTTACTTTTCTTTTCAGTTTAGTTGCAGTTAGTTTCCAGAATCGGTTTGTTGTTTCAGTTTAGTTTTTATAAGTTCTAGTGTTAGCGTTAATGTTTAGAACATGTATCACAATACAGATGCAACATTTTGTGGAGGCAGTTGACTCACAGTCGTGTAGACATCCTGAATCTCAAAAACATTTGCACTAAAGCCTTCTCAGGCAGGCTGCGTTGACAAATTTGACCATTTATTTGAATGGATTTTGTAAGTAGACATTGTTTCAGTTAGTTTTCATTTGTTTCTAATGTCCAGTTTTTATTTTAATTTCAGTTAACGATAATGTATTTTCACATGTAGCGTTTAGTTTTAGTCATCATCAGCAAGCACTTATTAGACTTATTGCTACACCCCTATTACTCAAAGGCAGCAAAATACTAAATTCATCCTCAAAATGGAGTTCAGAATCCACATACTAAATTTGGTTTTTATATATCAAAGTGTTCCTCAGTGACAGAGGAACACTATCACTGAGGAACACTTTCTAACAAGCCATTTGACAACTTCTATGAGGGTTAATGCAGACTGGAAAACATGTTTGGCCTGGAAAAATGTATGAAACTTCTTAACAAAATCCAGTATGGCAGAAATTGACCTTGTAGGGTGTTTTGAACTTGGACATATGCTTTAAAAGTTACTTGCAAAAACACACTTCTAACTTCAACGGGTAGAAGGTGCTAGATTGCTCAAGGCACTGACATGAAACTCAAAAGAAGAATCTCAGCTGAGAATAATAAGGGGCATGTAAAGAATGAGTGTTGAAGGACCACCACAACTGTAGAAACACTACCACCAGTTATTGCCCCCAATAATTTTACTCACATGCACTCCTTCTTTACCTTGACTATGTAGAGTTTGGGCAGGAGGTTGCAGTCTGCTAGAGTAAGCTCATTCCCATCCAGGAAGCATCGGTTGGAGCCCTTCTCCTCCTCCATGCTGTTTGCATCAATCTCATCTGGCAAGGGGCTGTTAAGGTAGTCATCCAGCTTCTTCAGGGCTCTGGTTAACCCTTTCTCTAGAGCTAAAAAGTGCCGATACAACACTTAAAAGGTGACGGAACATGTGTGGCGCTAACCTCACTAGGTGGCAGCAAAGTAAACTACATGAGTTGAAGCCTAAAAACTGGACTCTGCTACTACCTAGTGGAGGATTATATGAATCACTCTCACATGTTTTCATCTTGTTCTGTTGTGCAAGTATATGTGTGAACGTAAATGGCACGAAATGAGCGGCCCACCAGCGTTGGCTTCTGATTTGGTGTTCTTGATGTAGGCTGAGAACTTGGCGAAGATGTCATTTCCAGCTGTATTGGACTCTCTGTGCTTGGCAGCCAGTCTGGGATACCTGAGCGGACAGGGGGACAGGGGCAGGAGACGCAGTCAGAGACCCAGTCAGAGACCCAGTCAGACTAAACCATCTGGATAGCATTAACACCTGGGCTGAAACTCAGCTCAGACTCCAAACATGTTACACACTCGCACCAAGCTGGCTAGTCGCCCCTTAAGCTTCTCACACTAAGGTCCGTTTATAATGTAAAAAACTTTACAGGCAATAAAAGAAAGATTTAGTTAATCTGACATTTTTCTCTGCAAATGCTCACACGCTGACTCTGGTCTTTTTACTGGAATAACAACAACAAGAAACCTCTTTAACTCTTTTGCTAAAATTACACAAAAACTGCTGCTTTTGTTACTAAAGCTTTGGATAAAAGAGTGTCAAAGTTTTTGTTTTTAGGAATTAAATGTGCAAAAAAATACCTGGGACACATACATTATACTGCATATCAATTCAAAATAGATTTGCAGCAGCTATAAACAACAAACAGTAATCTCTGTTAACGTCAGCCTTCATCAGATCCAGCACTCTTTTACTGGACTAAAGAGTTTCCTGTTCTTTCAGCAGTGCTGCTGAAGTGAAATAAATCCAGCCAAACCAGGATGTGTGCAGTCGGTGGTATAATCTGATACTCTGTTGTAAAACCCTCTAGTTGAATTACTTTGGAGGACAGAGTGTCTCCTCAAGAAACTCTTCAATCTTGTTGATGTCTGTCTTGACCTCTCCGTCGAAGGTCAGGAAAGGAGGGTGCGTCCCTGGAGCCAGGTTGTGCAGGTCTGCCGGCTTCCTGTAGGGGAGCGCACAGAAAGCAGAATGTCGTGAGGAACAAAGTTAGCACGTTTTTTTTTTGTGTGTGTGTTTGCAAGTTTGCCTCTCTGTCCCCTCACCTCTTGAGGTCGACAGTTGTGACGTTGAACATGACTCCTTTGAGCCAGAGGATCATGAAGAGGCGCTGAGAGAAAGGACAGTTGCCGATGCTTTCTCCATCGCTGCCTGCCTACACGCAAACAAAAGATGAAAAGACATACTTATGTCTTGGAACATACTGTGAAAAACAATATAAAGCCGCACACAAGCAGCAGTGGGTTTCTCAGCACTATAATTCAGCATTTTTTCACTAGTATGTTTGTGATATTTATTGCAAAGCTGCGGGACGGCAGTATAGTTTAGGATTAAATGTCCCGCTCCACGTGAGAGACTTGACTAGAAGGACACACCTCCCACTTGCTACTAGATCTTGCTGCCAAACAACCAGTGGCTACTGCTGTGGAAACCAAGTACGTGACACTTTGGCCACAATGTTGTAACCTTGCTACTAACAATATATATTAGGATAAGACACCTGTTATCTTAAGCGATAAGTGTTAATTTGCTCTTTACCTGATATGGTTGTTCAAATAATGATGTATAAAATGACATAAACACACATAAATAGGTCATTGTGACAGATTGATGATAAGGACAGAGTCAAACTAAATCTACAGTCTGTCCACATATCATAATGTGGTATGAAGTGCATACTTACACTGAACGGTGAAGGAAACATCCAAGTTGTTTTTGTTGTTATTGCTATCAGATGACAGCTATCAGATATAAATGTAACCACTTAGCAGAAAAATGACCAGTGCTAATTTTCAATAATTATGTAATAGATGATTGGCTAATTATTACCAGCACACTAAAGTTTAAGTAACATTATACTGTATACTCAGTTCTTTAAGGATGGTATTCACCTCCTAATTTACAGGCTGGACCTCCGTTCCTCTCTTCCTGTCCATGCATTTATTACAGGCCATTGTGTCTTCTCTCTACTGGAGTCTATGTTTTGTCTTCTCTGATCCCCTGCACATTTCTGCATGTGTCTCTCTTCTCTGAAGCTGCATTTTCCCACTGAGTATTTCTTCTTGGATTGTCTGTTGTGTTGTCCCCAACTGTAACACAACCATTCATGGCAGGTGGCCTTAAGCCCGGCCTGAGTCAGAGGTTTCTTCCTCCCCAGTGTCACTAGGTGCTTGCTCACAGGGGATTGTTGGGTTTCTCTCTCTAATATCTCTAATGACAGGGTCCGGAGATGACCACTGATGTGAAATGACACTATATAAATAGATGAGAAACTGATTGAATGAATTAGATGGATGTAAAGTTTTGCTGACCGAAGGAGTGCCCTTGGGCAGTGTATCAACAGTGCCCAAGGTTGTTGATTTTTGACAGTACACTTGTGCTGTGATTAAAAAGCTCTGAGAGCAGGTCCTTAGAAGCCTGGCCTGATTTACTTTTGGCCATTCTCACATTCAAGGTCATTTTCTCAGCCATGTATGCTGTTTTTAGTTTGCTCCCTGGAAGTCCCCTTCTGACCACTTAAACTGTGTGCTCTGCAATTTCACCACAGACCTCAAATCAATTTCTGTTTCAAACTGGCGCAAATTAAGATTGGAGGATGAATTGGGGTGCGTGTCAGCATGCTATCTCATGCCTGCTCAAAGCGCGTTGAAAGTACAGGAAATTTTCTGTACCAACACAATTTTCTTCACTACCTGGACCACTCACCAGATTGGGCTCCCTATAGCTTTGTTCACTTCCTGTTAATGAAAATCAAGTTGAACGATCACTGTTTTGACACACTAGAGGAGATTCAGTGTGCAAGGGGAAGCTGACAGGGCTTCTGCCTAGCAATCTAGTAATAGCAGCCGTGCAGATAGCAGAAGTACAGAGGTGCGAGAGGAGGTGATACTGAGCGGGAGATCAGATAAACTAAAATTGGCATAATGACCAGAACTGAGTTGTGTGCCAAGGTGCCATCGTGTACCGATACAGAGCATGCAGGAAATGTCTCCTGAACATGCAGGAGGTTTTTGGTTTTTTTGTCCACATCAACACAGTCCTCACTCATCACCTCCCTGAGTCACCAGATTGGCCTTCCTGTCCACTTCGTTCACTTTCCGAAAATGAGAATCAGGTGGAAGGATCGCTGTTTTGACACTGGAGGGGATCCAGTATACATAGCAGAGACACAAATGCAAGGGACTTCTGCTGAAAGACCTAAAAATAGCAGGGCACGTTGAAAATGGTCCAGATGTGGGAGAGAATGTGACCGTGAACATGAGCTAGGCGATATTGAAATCAGATTTTTATTGACCTGTTCACTGAACCTTCTAATCAGTCTGGAGATTCTTTTTTTCTTTTGCCAAGAGGAAATTAAAAATCTATTAAATGTATTATGAGCAGATTAACATTATTATTAACAGTATTTGCCTATTTATTGTAGTAGATTAGAAGTAAAGTAGCAGCTCAGCTACAGTATAAGAAAATCCCTTTATATGCTTTGTAGTGCCCATATAGTTTTTGTTATGTAACAAGAACAGAACAGTCTTGCTATTAGATAAAAGAATTTTACCAAATGTCAAAAATAAACTTTTCTCTTTAAAAGTTTTATTTTTTTTCTTCTGATGACAAAGCTACATAGAATCACTTCCTTTCTATCATATGCTTGTATACATGCAGTGATAATATGTGTCGGCATGCATGGATACGCTGAGGAGCACAAACAGTGACATCTGATCCACTGAACCTTCTGAATTATACATGGTGATTCTAATCAGCTGGTTCATTGGCCCCTGAGGCAGAGAGTGCAGCATTCGACCTGCAGGCCTGCAGTCACACAGAAGCCAACAACACATAACAAATATATGAGTACAATGGCCTCCCGGTCATTAGGATGAGAAGTGACAAGTGGAGTCATTCAGCACATTAAGTGTGTTAGAACAGTAGATGACTTTCATTACTTGCCATTTCACTATTTATGTCTTTAAAATCTTTAGACAGCCAATATAACAAATAATTGGATGCACCATCAATCCCTCCAAAAAACAAGTTGCTGCAAAGACGTGAAAAATATTTTGCCATTCACCACACAAGTCCATCATTATCAAACAGCTCCCAGCAAAGACCAGAAAAAACGGCTGTCAGGCTGAAAGTAGCTGAGCCAACTGTATGGACCTCAGCCATTGATGCTCTCAGTGCTGTAATGCTGCCTGTATGCATGCAATGCTTCTGTCTGTGTATTGTTATGGCCAGGCTCAGTCGCGTGGCAGTAACACAATACACAGGCCTCAGATAATAGCCAATCAACATCTAGAACATAGAAGACAAAAGCTGTCACACACAGCTAGACCAGTGGGCCTGAGGAACGTGAGTGTATCGAGCTGCTGAGTGATCAGATGATGAGTGGAGGGGGTCTCACATCATACGATCCATCGCATGCTGTGTTATGCTATAACTAGAACTGGGTTTTGGTGGCCTTAGTTTGTCTAAGCATGCATTTTAACAAGAAAAAAATATAACTAATCAATTAATACTGATCAATTTAAACGTTAACATTTCAGCTTGTCTTTACAATTTAGTGCAATACAAACCTCTGGCTTGATTTCATTAAATTATACATTATTACACTTAAGTAACACAGCCAATATATGTTGTTGAGGTTTGAAGACTTATATTAGAGAAAATTAATAATAATTAAAAAATGTTGCAGCAAAGGGCAAGATATCCTGGCCTGCCGCCTGCCCACATTTCAAACGTCACACCCCACATTTTTATGACTTTCTGTTCAGCATTTATAATTTTCCCATGAGAGCTTGATCTTGTGTAAAATCTGTGAAATACACCTTTAATTAATATACTACACAAAGCCTTGTTACTCAAGAAGGGTTCATGTCTCAATCCTGAGATTCATAAATGGGGTTTTGATATATATACTGACACCGTCTGCCTACTTGCTACTACATTCATTCACAACACAATACTCTAATTTGTAAAGGGGAACAAAGATTAAAACTGCTAAGATTCAGCCCTCTAGTGCACAGAAGACTCCAATAACCCCCAGATAGTCACACTTCATAGCCTAATTCCTGTATGCGGGGTAGATCATGATAGTTCTCTGTCCATCTAGGTCCAGCTAGATGGCAGCATGAGGAATAAACTAATATTAGGATTGCAGCCGCTCTCTATATATTAATAAAGTTTGTGCATCACAAACACTCCAAGGGAGAGCTTAGTTTCCAGATAACAGACCTAAAAGTTACTAGCTGACTTCAGAGGTGCCTTTAGAACGTCAGACTTCAACCAGCTAATTAGGACTGTGCATGCAGACAGCACATTAGCTTTTCCACCTGCCTCAGGAATATTCATCTGCCTCTGTGATTCCTCAGGGGACCTGATGTAAACCTTTTTATAGTCAACAAAACACTATTGCTGTGTCCACTGACGGTGCCACTTTCCAGCAAGTCTCACCAGTTGGTAGCAATCTTAAAATGCTTCCAAGCACCTATTTGAGCAGTTATCTAAGTTAACCTTCATTTCAGTAATTACTGGAACATAAAAACTTCATGTATAGAATAATCAGTCAAATCTTTAAAAACAAATTTAAAAGTTTGCCCAAAATATTAAGGTTATAAAAAGTTTTTACCCCCTGGATGTTATGCTTTTGCCAACATCTTTGTTGCTGAGTACTCAGATTTCAATTCAGGATTCTATGAGTGCCGTGTTTTCTTTTATGCAACCTCACTGATTCTACATCAGGGACATTAGACAGATTCTGGACTGAAGTAACAGTACCACTGCATGGCCTGATGTGAGCTTCTCCCCATCAACAAGCAGCTTCAGTATCACTGTCACAACCATCCTGGGTCAGCGTGCTTGCTGGTGCTGCTGTAACTCTACCTCCACTATTGGGTTACGCAAGCGCTCCATAACACACAGCGATGCTCATTTGAGAAATTCAGGTGATACTTAGTCTCTCCAATTTTATCAAAACCTTACTGCAATCATTGTTTTGCGTCCGTCTTACCTTTACAAAAAGTTCAATATCAGGTTCTCTGTCTTCATCAGACATGATTCCTTTTTCTGGCTGTTAAATCTAGTCTTTTATTTTTTTTTAAACTATTGTCCTTTCTTATCCTTGGAGCTCTACATCTTCTGGAAAAAAAAAAAAAAGGAGGAGAAACTTTGTCTTCTCTGAGATTATCCTCTCTCCACACCTGAGGAAATTCTGTTCCCTTCACCTTCACCACTGTTTGCAGCTATAAAGGCAGTTTTCTCCTTTGTTTGTGTCTTCCGGCTGAGGCTGAGCGTCAGTCCAGGTGATAGTCAGAGCCCTGTGCTCTGATTTAGACACAGATGGAGAGCAGAGTTAGATCTCACTGACACAAAGTGGAAAACAGGTGTCAGTCTATACCAGAGGGGGTGGAGCCCCATCTCTCTCTTCCCACCACTGCAACCAAACCAGCCATCAAAATCGCATCACTGCTAGCACTTACTCCCTTATCTGTCTGTCCCAAACCGCATGCATTTATTTTTCAATATTTTCCACCATTACACGTTTCCTATTTCATTATTTTTGCCAAACTGATGAAACTGATGAGGCCTTTCCAGAACACCCAAAGCATCAATAATATATACTCCCATCTTACAACACTGCCAAAAATGGGTCGCCATTTGTGTCACTTTGAGTGTCTGCGGCTGTCACTCCATCAGTTTTTGAGTAGTTGTGCAGCAGCATTTATATTTAATTCATGTTCACATGTGTTTGACTCTGGCAGGTTATATTTGATCACCAGTAGCAGACTGGAGAAGATTCCTCTCTAAATTATTGATGCATGGCTGTGGTTTTAAGGCAAAAATTAGCATTTGTTTGCAGAAAGAGGCTACAAAAAAAAAAGCAGGTACATTTGACACACAGCGAGGAAAAACTGCGTGGCGTTGTGAGTGTATGTGGCTTATGAGAGATAGATCAGAGAAAAATAAAGTTAGATGAAAACAGCAAAGGGGAGACAGATGGGTCGGCTGGGGAAAAACATTTTAACTGTTTCTATTTATAGAGCAGCTCCCTCTCCTGGCTGTCATACCAACGTGCAACACAAACCAATTAAGGGGGAGCTGCAGAGGAAGAAGGTGCTCATTATCAGAGTTCAGGATGGAAAATCTTGAATAGTCTCTGAATGTGTTATTTTAGGGTTTGGTTAGTTTATTTGCAAAGTTAGTGACTGAACAGCACCCAAATGAGGGAAAACTACTATCCATAATAATGAGCTGAAGGTACCAAAATATGGCACATTTACTTTCATTTAAAAAAAGATTCATATTCTAGCATAAAATACTAGTTTGAGATTTTTGGTAAATAGGTTTATTTGCTTTCTTACCAAAGTCTAGATGAGAAGATTGCTTCATATGTATTCACAGCCAAATAGTGGAGCTAGTGCAAAGACTGGAAACAGGTATAACTAGCTCTGTCTCAACACTAAAAACTTTGTGATCACAGTCTGGTACATAATTATTTGTTAGGTTTTATAATTTACCTCTTTTGTTTCCACCTCCCAGGCTTTTATCCACCTGTAGTTTGTAATTCTCCCCACAAATTGGCTTAAAAAATGGATTAAGGAAGTAAGACCTGTTCATTAATAGAGGTGCAGGAGGTGGATTTTGTTCAGACACAGAATCAGACTAACTGTTCCCCCTTGTTTCCAGCCTTTACACCAACCACTTCCCAGCCTTACATTTAGTGTACAGCCACAGAAACTCCTTTTTTTTTTTTTTTTATTTAACTCTTGCTAAAACAGTGAGTAAATGTATTCCCCAAAATGTCTTCTTTTCTTGTCATGGATTTCTAAATTAATCATCTAAATCAATAATAATGGGACCATTAGTGGTTTCTAAGATATGGCCTTGGCGTTTCAATCCTTTTGAGACAAAGGAAAGCTAAAATCTTACTTGACTGACTTACTGACTTGCTGGGCTAATCATTCACCATCAACATCAAACTGTAACAGAAAATTGTCTTTCCAGAACTAAGGTGAAGGGGAATGTGTGAATGTTCCTCGTGTGTGGGCACACAGATGTGTTAAACTATATTTTTTTTCAGTTGTCTTACTTTTGCACGACATGAACAATCACCCTGTGAATCTGGCTATTTGAACAGTCAAATTTCCACAGTGACGGCTGCAGAGGCTTGCACAGTTACTGTTCTTAAGCATCTGTTCTTAAACAGAGCTTATCACACAGCTTCAAAAACAGTGACACAGCCTATAAAAATGTGCGTTAGTGATACAGTTGATGGCCTATCGCAGCCCACTTTATCCAAGAGGGCCGGGGAGGTTTCATTTAAATTTTCACCACAGAGACATGACCTCATAACTCTCCTTCCTATTTTTATGGCGGAGCTCGTGTTAAGTTTATGGCCATTGTTGATGATTAAACTGTTGGGAAATGTACCCTCGGAAAGACAGATAAAGGATAGAGGGTGGAGGTTTTTCTTGAAGTGGCTGAAGATGTTTTCACTTTTGTGGTCGTCTATGGTCTTCCATGGTTAACTATGGTCCAAAATATGTTGTTTTTTTACAGTAAATGTGTTAAATGTGATGAAGGTGAGCTTTCAGATCCCACCAATGTTGTTCCAGCTCACTGAGGAATAAAAAAGACAAAAGCTGTGCACCCTAAACTAGACAGAAAATTTCCATCCGTTGTTTTTAACTTAATTTTCTTTTCATTTATGAAGCTTATAAGAAAGGAGATTCAGTGATTTTCTTTCTTTTTTTTTGTAGTGTTCTTGAAATGTGTTTTTTTTTTTTCAAAGACAAAACATTATTCAGTCTTGGAAAGTTTATTTTTTTTGGTCCCTGTTTATTGTCCCTGTCATAATCACATTTTTGGTTTTATGGTGGAGTAAACAGTGAAAAGGCAGGCAGGAAATACGTGGGGGAGGAAGATTATGACATGCAACACAGCTGAAATAAAACTCATCTCATCTATGCTGATAGCAGTCACCATCTTACCCAACAATGGTTCATACTACTGGAAGACGTGACAATTTTAAGATTTAAGAAAAAAAAAAGCCAAACAGTTGCCATTATTCATTTCATAGCTTTCAATGACTTGATGTCAGCAGCCTAATCAGCAAAGTGACCCCTGCATTAGCTGATAGTACACCCACCAGAGCAGCTATCACAAAACAAAGCAACAAAGCACACAGACGGATTTGCTCAAGCATAGAGTTCACCCCTGGTTTCTGTGACGGTAAAGTGAACAAGTTAATTATTACATCAGAAGGCCTCTGGATTAAAGTCACAAACCAAGGTTTTGATACAAAGAAATCACTGCTTATGCATTATTTTTTTGATACATTTATATTTCTAAATATACACATGCTTATTACTGCTTAGTAACACTTATATTATATTATATTATATTATATTATATTATATCATCACTGCATGCACAGGAGCAAATGATGAGAGCCTGTTTTATTGCCATAGAACTCCTCCTTGTTATCCGACTGGTTGATAACTGTCTTTACAAAGATGGGTTTTTTTTCAACAGGATGCACTACGTGGCCTCAG
>VUQS01004270.1:58482-75221 GCA_015108495.1 Heterochromis multidens
CTAGCCTGTCAATGCTTCTTTCAGTGTAGTTTCTTTCTCACTTTAAGAGAAAAGATCTTAAAACAAGAGCAACTAAACAAGATGATTCAAGATGAATTCAAGAATTGTTAATAGATTTTCTAAAACAAGACAAAGCATTTACACTAAATGAATTCAAGCACACAGTATAATATACAACAACCTTTATTTGAATTACTTCTCCAAATAGCAGCAATTGCTTAAAGCACTTCACACATTAAAGTGCAAAACAACCACCACAGAAATAGTAAGGTAATGTATATCCATCCATTCTCTCCCTCTCATCCAATGTCAGGGTCACAGGGGGCTGAAGCCTATCCCAGCTATCATAGGGCAAGAGGCAGGATACACGCAGGACAGGTCACCAACACACAGAGAGACAGACACTCACATTGGCAATTTAGAATCACCAGTTAACTTAACCCCTCTAACTGCATGTCTTTGGACTGTGGGAGGAAGCCACAGTACCCGGAGAGAACCCACGCAGGCACAGGAAGAACATGTAAACTCACACAGAAAGGCCCCAGCCTGCATCCAAGCCTTCTTGCTATGAGGAAACAATGTTAACCACTGTTCCACTGTGCCACCCCCATAAAAAAAATCAGGATGAACATTTCCTCTATTATAACTTAATATGACTTAATAAGACAGAATTTGGTTCTGGTTGATTTAAATTAATTAGAGCAAATGTAATATGGCTTGTGTTTAACTTGTATACTTAATACCAAACTAGCCCTCCACTGAGTAAACCTTTGAGTGTTCACTGTGTCGTCCAGAGCCATTGTACCATTTCAACATTTTAATTAGTCCAGCACTTTGGTCTAGACTGCAATGACTCTGCAACTTTTGGGTATATTGCCATAACATTTCCTTATGGCTTCTTCTCAAGCTTAGCTAGCAGGTTGGTATTTGTGAAATACCTGAACAATCACTGGATGGACTGTCACAAATCCCTTTCAGGGTCGGTTGATAAATAAATTTGGTGGTCCATGATCTTTTTATCTGGTACTGTCATCATGTGTCCAGTTTGTTTTATTCGCTTTAGTGTGAGTCCACTTTTCTCCAGGAGCTCCTTGTAGCTAGTGCTAATTAGAAATATGCTAAAATAAAAGATGGATATAACTTCTGGGTCTGAAAAGTGAAGCCAATGTGTAAGTGATTTAAACCTGGATTCTTTCTAATAGCCAGCAGAGGAGAATCCCATGGTTCCTAAAATAATTCGGTTTCATAGAAGACTATAGGCAAATGACCCACTTCTCCCATGACCCATGACCTCAGTAAACAATTTTGCAATGAGTTTAAGGTCTCAGTCGCTAGCTTCAATTCTTATGAAATAAAACAATGATGTTCATTTTGTACATTATGGTCTCCATCAGTGTAAGAAGAGGTGACAAAGCAGGTAGGGCTTTTCTTGCGATTGGCATGTCGCTAACGTATGAGCATGCACTGTCCTCAGTTTGTCAGTCAGATCCACACCTCACTCAAGATGTCTGGTTTCAAAAAGCTAGGATGGTGATGGTCAAAATGCTCAGCTTCAGATTTCCAAAGCAGGACTTCCAAACCAATAGATGATACAATGTTGACAATTTCCATCTTTTATATACAGACTATGTATACACATTATACTTGTCAAACATCAGCATGTGAGCATTGATTTTGCATTATTTTATCATTCTGTTAGTACTTAACCCAGTAAGTTAATGTTAAACTCTTTGACCAACCTTAAAGAGGCGTTAGCATGCTCTAAAGTCTTAATCTTTTTTAAATACAGCCTATCTATCCATTTTCTTCCATTTATCCAATTCAGGGTCACAGAGGTCTGGAGCCTATCACAGCTCTCATAGGGTGAAATTCAGGGTACACCCTGGACAGGTCACCAGTCTGTCATAGAAAAGCCCCAGCTGGTCGGAGGATACAAACCCAAGACCTTCTTGCTGTGAGGCAACAGTGCTAACCACTGCACCACTGTGCTGCCCTATACATGGTCTGTAGCTTATACATGGTATATTAAATTTCACACACCCATCTGTGATGTACATGGTTTGGTGTATATGGTGCATTTTCAAAAGTTCAGCATGCAACATAGGTTCATTTTGTCCAGCAGAGGTCAATGAATTCACCAGGAAGTGAGGCTATAAGAAATCAGTGGCTGAATGAGAAAGAGAAACAAAGTAATAGTGTTTGCGCCAGTGACTGGATATTTAAGCGAAAGTGAAACTCGGTAACTTTTCACAGAAAACAATGTCCTGACACTTTAAAAGCTAAACTATTATGTATTGTGTGAAGTCAACCAAACTCTCCAAAATTTGCACAATTTCACTGATCCGCTGTCTGCATAAGTTAAGATGGTCAGAAATGTCAGCACTTTCTCTCTCTTTATGTTAACTTACACAAAATGTGACAAAAACAGAAAGAGCAGTGCTGGTTCCATTTTATTTCTTTAGTTTTTTTAGACAATGCATTTGCTTTGGGTGACAAATTATTGGAAACAGTCTCATCATTCACCCTGTGTGCCCTTGTGGGTTCAGGTTTTTCCTTTAATTTTTTTTTTACCTGTCTCTATATATGTAAGCATGTAGGTGCGCCTCATTGTGGTTTTCTTTTTTTCCATTAAGCTGACTGTGGGAATCTATGTGGGAACAGTGCAGCTGCCATCAAGCTAGTTCTGGGTTGGTTGGCTTCTACAGCAGTTGTGCATTCACATCTATGTAGAAATGTAGGGTTTTGTTTGTTTGTTTGTTTGGGGCAGGAAAGCTCTGTCTATTGTAAAACTGGTTTCTCTTTCTGTCTCTCTGTGTGTTTCTCTGTCTGTTGTTATGTTGAACAAGAATGTGGAGGCTGCCTTTGTTGATTTCTGTGCAGTGTTTTAGTGGCCATTGTATGTTCAAACGGTGTGATATGTGCATTTGAATATTGTAGAATATGCTGAAAACAGTTGTTTTGTAAGTTCTGGAGGTTCATTGTTTGTAAGTTCAAATTTACTCATGGGAGCACTGAACAGTTAAACACTTGTTTTAAAGCTTTAAATTAAAAACATGCTCCTTGTAGCAGCAGTAATTTAGAACGTCACAAGATTTAGCCCAGATTTTGAGTAGAAACAGTAAAATGATGACAAGGAAATTAATTGGCACCTTCTCTGGAGAATTTGTTGACTTTATTTGACAGTAAACTGCATTTCTTTTTATTTGAACTGTTTGAAGATATCACATTGGATTCTGAGAAAACGTGAATGGCTTTTTTTTCAGTACTTTCTCATCATTTAAATTCTCTAAAATCAAACAGATAATTTGTAGCTGCTCTTTGTTAAAAATCAAACTCCAACTCAAACTGATAATCAAAAGGCCACTGATGTACCCAGAGGATGTGATGCACACAGGCAAAATAAATTCATTATATATAGTTATAATGGTTTATTTTGTCCATAACAGGAAAAGCAAACAAAAAGAACAAAGTGTCATGGCTCCTGCTGCCTCTCTTGTGATGGTAAATAAAATCATAAGCCACCCCCCCCCCAGTAAAATAGCCTGATGACAATAAGTGCTATCTAATGTAATCAAACTTTCAAACATTTTCTAATGCTATCAGGCAGCAAACTAATAAATATTTTCTACACAATTATTATTTTTTTTTCTCTATGTTAAGGAAATCATTGGCAGGTCATAAAAAGTGAAATAATCATTAGCTGCAGCCCTGTTTAAGTATTACGGACAAATCTGGACAAAATGTGTGGTTTTCATAAGGGCCATCCATCCATCCATCCTGATTTAGTAAAGGAGATTCTTCCTGTTAAACGGGAGTTTTTCTTTCCCACTGTCGCCAAGTGCTTGCTCATAGGGGGTCATCTATCATTGCAGGGTCTTTACTTTACAATATAAAGCGCTTCAAGGCAACTGTTGTTGTATTCTTGAAGATTCAACTTTATCTATATTAAATTTTGTGTAATATATTGAGATATTTATATATTAGAACTATTTGTAATATTTTGTATTATTTTATATTGGTACTTTAACTTGTTAATTACTGTTCTTACTGTCGTGGAGCAACTGTGACCATATAATTCCTTTAGGGATTAATAAAGTATTCTGATTCTGATTCTGATTCCTCCTTTGTTGGTAGCACTGTTAAACCTGAATCATACTTTGGGTTCATTTTGTCATTCAGGTTATAACTGAGTGGGTAATTTGGCTTATCAGGAGGGCAGTTTTGGGTCATCTGAGATCACTTGGGGCTGCCAAGGCTAACCAGATGTAAAGCTTGGATTACTAGAGGCTCCTTTGCCTGATTCAAGGGGTCCTAAAACTTACCAAGAGGTAATTAAGCTTTAAGGTCGGCAGTGTCCAATTCAGACTAGACTGCTTAAAGCAAAGCAAAAGAACTCATCTGATGACCTTGTTGGTAACAAGCGCTTGTTTCTCCAGTGCTGTTAGTGTCAGTGATGGGAATGTTGGGGCCTCGGCTTTGAAGACATACATTTATGTTACTTGTCTTCAAGGGAAAAAAAATATTTTACTGTACACATGAATGGTGCATTTTCTTTAGTGATCTATAAGTTGATTTGATTCTGACTTTATTTCTGGGTTACAAATGCAGAAAAAAAAATGCACCTGTGCACAATATTTATAGCCCTGTCTGACAGGCTGAAATCTTACACCCTGACAGAAAGAGCTCAGTTTTTTACCCTTATGCATTGTATTGTTTTGCACACCATCATGTTCCTGAAGTCACGATGATTGACTAATGCAGAAGTGTTGTCTGTGATTTCTCTAGTTCTTTGTAGCAGGGAAACCCCTACAAGACAAAATGCCTTCCAGCTTTTCTGGATCTCGCCTATGGCCGACATTGTGTCATTGTGCCCGTTTTTCTGGTCCTTTGTATTTTATTTACAACATTCTCTCTACCTCGTCCTACATTACCCAGATCCACCGGGAGGGATCTGCGCACAAAGAGCGCGTAGCCAATCGTAGGGGGACTCTGATAAATTTCGGCCAATGTCCGCGACCCACTTATTTACATAGAGACGAGACGATCCAATCGGGAGTCAGCACATGAGTGGATTTTGACTTCTCTACCCAATGGCTGTGGGAGGTGTAGAGTTTTGGGGAGTGCATATAATCAACATATTATCGAAGGTGCTTAGATATTGATCCTGTGTTTCGAGGTAGTTCAAATTCACCTATCTTGGCCCTTCGACTTTGACCTTAATTTTGCTCGGTGGAGAATTATTGACGCGTAAAATGCCGAAGAGAAAGGTGAGTGTCGACCGTGCCTGCAGCACACTTCACTGTAGTTTATCCAGCTCATGCATTCGAGGAAAATAGGAATAATATTTCTGTGGCGACGTCGAGGCAGGTGAGGTGATGCCAAAGTTTGAGGAAGCGTCTTTTCGACCGCAGCCTTTCACATGTAGGGGTTAAACGCCTCCTTGTTAGTAACTGATATTTTATAGGAAGCCTTTTTTGCTTTTTCCACTATAAATCCCCTCGTGTTCATCCCAATGGCCGTTCTTGTGGTCGTTTTTTTTCTGCCACTTCCCTGTCCACAGTGCGCACCGGTGAATGTTAGAGCTGCTGGATGGATGGACGCGTAAATCCTGTAGGAGACGTGCGCTGTGATAATTCTTCTGGGCGCGTTTCACTCATATATGACTTATAGATTCCTAATAATGCGTGATATAATTTAAAAATAAATAAATAAATAAAAGCTCCCCACCTCCCTGTCTAATTTTGGTTCTCCGGGGGTGATGAATATGGCAGGCGCCACGCAGAATGAACAAACCCTTATCCCCATGAAGAGAAAGGAATAAAGAAAAAAGGATCAGGGACAATCGCCGCTATGTTAAAAGAGGCCGTGACTCTATCTAAACAGCATTGCACGACAAGCTCCTGTACATTGTATCAGTGCATACATGGAAAGTGGCTTTTCTACCACCTAAAAAACGGCTATTGTCCTCGCAGATTCGCCTTTGAGGACAGAGAATGGGGGGCCTCTAGGGGCGGAGGTCGCCCACATGCAAATGATGCAAATGATGCGAATGTCGACCTGCGGGCTAAACCAACATTTTTTTTTTCTTTTTCTTTTTTTTTTTCATGGTGGGAGTGGGCGCTCTTGTGCACCGTCCCTGCCTACCTGGAGCCGGAATATACAGTGTCCATTAGGATCAACAAATAACGCCCGTGTTATTAGTTAATAAGCGCTCCCGAGTGAATCAGTGTTTATGGTCCATTATTCTTTTGGGGAGCTCGTTTGTTTGTTTTTTTGGCACGTAAGCAAGATGCCTCCGTTAAAAAATGGAAATCACCAGAGAGCTTCTGGCATCGTCATATATCATCATCAGATAATGTGATTTGCATCTGTAGAGAATTTTGATCTCATATGATGAAAATTGTGCTTTGATTATGTGAAACATTAGTGAACAGTGGTTTTATTTTTGAGACCACTGATTTCTGGGGAGAAATTATAAATTTTCTCAAAAAAGTACATGTAAGAGCTTGAATTTTTTTTTCATTCTTGACATTCTGCCTAGATATAAGGAAAGTGGCATTTGCACCCCCCCCCCCAAAAAAAAAAATTATATATATATGTATGTGTGTGTATATATATATATATATATATATATATATGATGTATGTAATATCTGATGATTATTTTTCGTTATTAATCAATAACTGGCTAATAGCTGTTTTAGCTGTTGTTACAAATTTGTTATATCATGATTACTAAGTGAGATTTCTGTTAAGTCATCCTGGATCTCTCTATTACTTCACAGGCAATAGATCTATGTGTGCTGAGGGGCCAATAATGTAACAGCTAAAATTTAGTGAGGATGGCTGAAGAAAACTTCGAGAAAATTGAAATTTGAACCATGTTTTCTTTTTTAATATATTCATTTTATTTCCTTTAGTCCCCAGAGGGTCCTGAAGGCAAGGATGCCCCCAAAGTCACAAAACAGGTAGACGCTTTGTGTGTGTTTGTGCGCTGTGTGTGCAGGTGTGTTTCTGTGTGCCGTGTGGTTTTACTCGGAGAGAATGTGTGTGAGTGAAAGAATGTTCACGTGACGAGTTAATGATTAGGACACGTGTAGCAGTCACCAAGTAGATCATCTCAAGAGCAGCTCACAAAGGTACAACTGATATCTCTCTCTGTCACTGTCTCTCCCCCTCTTTCTCTCTCTTGTTGATTATTCGTTGCTCCGGTAGCCCACCAGAAGGTCAGAGAGATTGTCAGCGGTAAGTTTCATTCTCCCCCTCCCTGTCTTCACCTCTGTCACTTTCCACTCTTTCCTCTCAGTGTTTCCCCTCATCTCGCCGGGATAAAACATGTCACATTACCAAGGCTCAGAGTAAAGTCCTCACCCCCTTTATGGATTTCATCAAGGCAATCGCCATTTAGAAGAGCTCCATAAATGTGCTCCCAGAGGACTGGGTCTTGGCTTGGTATGCATGTCTTTTCTCTGTTGTCGTTGCCCATTCTCAGTGTCGTTTCTTGCACCACTTGTTGATGTTCAGGGCTGCATGATTACCACCAGCGTGAGGATAAATTATGTAATCGTGAAAATAAAGTATTTTTCTCGATGAAGTTGTGCTAAATTTGTATTAACCTATTGATTGTGAATGGCAACCAAAACAAGGTTATCTAAAATATATAATTAGCATGTCAGCGTACCATTGTTATGTGGTCGTGCAGCCCTGCCGTGGAGTCCATGTGTTTCTGTGTGCGTTATACTCTGCATGTTAAACCCATCTGTACTGGGTCTTTTTTCCTTGTCCATTTGCATGTGCTGTTGAAACCAGCGGTATGAAACTGGCGGTGAACAGCTTGAACTCTCTTTAATTCTTTAATTTTAACAATGTCTCTTTTTTTTTTTTACCACATTTAGGCAGTCTTCTCTAATTACATGGGCAATCCAATTTACAGAACATAGGGGATCTGCAAAGCCACAAATCCTAAGCAGCAATAGTATTTTACTTCTTTCTGATTTAAACAACCTGTCAAGATCTAGAAATACTTTTCGGTTTTCAAACATTTCCTCTGCACCAGGAATAGCAGCTTTGGTGAAAACAAAAAAGGCATTATTAAGGAATTCTCTGCCTCTTTCACACAGTAGCCTTTGGAGGGCTGGTTCTTCTCTCTATGTTGGACACCCCTGATTTAAAGGAATAGTTTTTTGAGCCTACGTAATTCTTAAAAAGGGTTTTTTGAGAAAATCTATGTCACTTTCGTCTCTCATTTCTGTATGCTAGATATTTCAGTTTCAGTTTGGCTTAGCTTAGTATAAAGACTGGAAACTAGGGGCAAAACTGCTAGCAAGGCTCGTCCAAAGGTACAAATTTCCTACTAGCACCTATAAAGCTCCTAAATGAACACTTCCACGTTGATGCTATATTTTCAACACTCAGTATGGGAGGGTGTCTGGTGTAAATTTCATTATTTATTTTTTTTATAGGGTGTATGTGAGACCATGTTTGTGTACCCAAAAGCTTGGTGTGACTACACTACCAGCTATGCATGTTTCATTCAAGCAAACTCCAAGTGGACTGCAGCTCAGTTACAGTTACACTCCCTTTTTTCCCCTTATTTTCAGCACTCACTCACCTTAGCAAACCGTTTCTTAGCTGTAAGCTTTACTTTTAACTGTACTGTGCAAAAGTCTTGAGGCACCCCTCATTTCTTTATATTTTGCTTCCAAGAAGCCAGAACTTCTTGTCATTTTTTAAATTGGTCATGAGCAATAGTTATCCAGGCGTTTTGAAGGTCTTTCAAAGTTTATCTTTGCACATTGGCTGCCTTTTCACTCTTTTTCAGTCCAGTCCTTGTACCTGACCATTTTCAGAGGAACGAACCAGTGTTGTGTCGGCACATAACAGACAATGTAGCAAAGAACCATTTTTAAATTGTATCTTTACTACTGTAGCAGCAAAATATAAAGAAATGAGGGGTGGCTCAAGAGTTGGGCACAGTACTGTATGGTATGAGTGTTGATTGTCTAACTCTCTGCAGAATAGCGTTTATTATTTCCCAAAATGTCCCTGTATTCTGCATTTAACGTGGCACTATTTTAGAAAGCACAGCTTTAACATACTTTCAGCTCTATTTAATGAACACTTTCAGCAGTCACCCTTTCTAATACAATTTGTCTTCATTTATGCGTTTTTATTTAGGTCTCATGCTGTGTCAGACATTTCTTAAGCAAAACAGAGATATTGTGAGAATAAATCACATGATTTCATTTCATCACAGCACTGTTACTGTAGCTTGTGGCTTCAGGGTAACGTGGTCCACACACAGCAGCCTGGAAAATGTCTGCAGCAAACTCGCTGGCACTGAGTGGCCAGAAATTTTACTCCCATCTGATATAATCATTGCACAGTACTCCGAGGTCAGCTCACGTTTAGATGGTGCGGATATTTAAAATGCATGGGAATATGATGAAAGCCCGTGGCTTATGAAATATAGTACAAGTACTTAATCATTATTAATATTTGGGCTACAGTAAGATCAAGTGCAGACATTTCAGTCAGCAAGCTTTGGGTTCATCCCAGTGAATTTGCAAAGTAACTCTGTACAGCAAAATAGCTGAAATTGCTCTCAAAGTGTGAAGAGAACAGAGAACTATAGATAATATAGATAAAAATAATGTTTCTTCATAAACTATGAACTGTAAATAAATTCTGACAGGGTTTTTTTTTGTAATTTGCAGAGACCTGCTCCACCCAAGCCTGAGGCCAAGCCCAAGAAGACCATCGTCAAGGTGAAATAGGTTACACACACACACACAATAAATTATTTGTAGTAATTTGCAACAATCTGAGGCACTTGGTTACCTTTTAGAAGTAGTTTATTTGCATGGCCAAAGCTGCTGGACATGGAAAGACACAGAGAAACACATAAACTCAAAGCAGGCTTAACTGTGAGGAGTTTGCGTGCAATAATCAAGGTTATTTTTGCATGAAAAAAATAATCTGCTATCATTCATTTTAGATGTTCATTTATAAGAGTGTGATATAAGTATCATTTGTAGTTTTGCAAACTATCTGCATATAGTTGACTAATTTTGGCGAAAAAGACAAAAAAAAAACCAACAGAAAATTTAGAAGCTTAATGCATACAAAAGAGAATTGGGAGATCATATAGGATCACTTTACATGCATAGTAGTATCTGCAGTCACCCCTAATTTCTTTATACTTTGCTTCCAAGGAGTCAGATTTTCTTATAATTTTTAAAGTGGTCTCAGCAATAGTTTTACAGGCTTTCTGAAGGTCTTTCAAAGTTTTTCTTTGGACACTGGCTGCCTTTTCACTCTTTTTCAGTCCAGTCCTTGTACCTGACCATTTTCAGAGGAATGTGAATATGAAACTTTCAAGCATAAAATGGCTCCTAACTCAAGGGACGAACCAGTGTTGTGTCGGCACATAGCAGATAACTTAGCAAAGAACCCATTTTAAATTGTATCTTTAAGGACTTTGTTATGACCAGTAAAATATCAAGAAATGAGGGGTGGCTCAAGACTTGTGCACAGTACTGTACCTGAATTTTTATGGGATTGCATCACTCCTGCTTTAACCTTTTTTACTCTAGCTCCCAGTATATTATAGAAGATTATATTGGTTACTTCACGGGCTTGCTCTGTGCTGACGTCTTAGTACGTACCTTGAGATCCTCCGGCCGAGGTCTTTTGTCTGTTCCAGTGGCCTGGCTCTAACCTGAAGGGGACAGAGCATTAACAGTCAGGATCCCAAAGCTCTGGAATGATGGTTGTCTGAACCAATTAATTTCTTCAAGTTACATTTTAAAATATATTTTTAAGAGAAATCCTTTTATTGATTTTAGCAAAGTTTGATTTTCTTTCAACTGTGACCCTTTGCTGCCCTTTATTAAGCCTTTGTGACGTGGACTAGAAAAGTTCTCTATAAATAAAGATTATTATAATTATCATTATATGCACTATATGTTCTTCTCGTTTGTTCTGTGCAGAAGGTGGCAGATGATAAGGGGGCAAAGGCAAAGAAAGGTGGCGCCAAGGGGAAGAAGGAAGATGGTCCTGCCCAAAATGGAGAGACCAAGGCCAATGAGGTACAAGGAGGGGAAAAAAAATAATAATAATAATGTAATTTAAAAAAAAACACAGAAGAAAATTTATATTCAGTTAGAAAAATAATGATCTTTATTCCCTTATTCTGTCAATTTGTGTACAATTTGTGAACATGTCTATTTATGCACGACACCCATATTCCCCCATAATCCACTGACCAATCACGTCTCATTTTTACCACAAATACTTCACACACTGCACTGGTTTCTGCTCACATGTATATGCCCTAACACATAAACACACACACACACACAGATCTATGTGTCTCGTCCGTCTGTCAGTGTGTCTTCCATCAGAAGCACGGCTCCCTCCTTGATGTCAGTGAGAGGACAGAGTGAGACAGTCAGAGTTAAGGGTATGGTTGAGTGTCTCTAATTCATCTTTGGTATGTGTGTTTGGACACTAACGTGCTGCTAATACTCGCGTCTGCGTTAACAGGGCAAACATTTACTCAGTGTGCTTTGCAGTGTTGTGTTTATTAGTGTGTTTGGGAAACAGAATGAAGAAGTAAGGATGTCCTGCTTGCTCTCTGTGTGCAGTGAAGTGGGTCTGACACAACTTTTTCCATTAGCAGGAAGGTTTGCTGCTGCTCCCAGAGTTGTAATGTGAAATGTGCTCTGGTTCATGAACAGATGACTCCACTATTGACCAAAGGGGTGTAGTGGGAAGTGAGATTAACGGGTTACCGAGCTACGTTGAGCTTTAAGAGTTTTCAGTGTCATTAGGGTGACTATCCTTTTACCTGGCTAGATCACTGTGGTAGCTTTTGCTGAACACATAACCTGGCCTGGATTATGTTCAGACTTTCAGTGTGATTATCTGCTGGAGGAATATGTTTTGTATGCAACCTGTTCAGCAGTATCTTACTAACACCACCATGAAGCTCAGCTTCAGCAGCCCAAACTGGGCATCACATTGTCATTGGAATTTGCATGCATTCAGTTGGTGATGGAGAAAATGTATCATTGTTTTTATGCTTGGCTCTAACCTGCTGCTAAATCTCTTTTATGCTGCTACTAGAACACAGATGAGAAAACTGATCAGTTACATTTGTAGGTTATTCATCGGCAACAAAATTAATTTGATTTTGATCTGGTGACAAACTAAAGTGATTCCAACCTCTTCTTTATTAGACTAGAGTCAGGGAACAGAGTCAGACCTGAACACACCGAGTAACCTTTAATGTTTAAAAGTATCCATTTTAAAACATCAGAGCTCTGATGTGCAGCTGTCACGTTACCAATAAACAGCAACACAGAGAGCGCGCCGGATATATTTATTGTACTGCTCTATGCGCTTGTGATGATCATGAATTCCCAAGATTATCAATTTTCTCATCGTTAATCTTGTCTTATTTGCAGCTACAGTGTTGCATTGTACTGTTACGTTTGGTGCTCGGTCAATCCAGATTGTGCGGTAGAAGAGTCAAGTGACGCATCAAATGCCCCCTTTAATGTGAGCATACATGGAGCCTGAAGCAGAAAGCCTGGGTTAACAAAAAAAGCTGTTAACCATCATTGGGATACCTGTTGCCTCTGGGGGGTTTTAGGTTTTGTAAAGCCAGCTAACACAAAGAAAGTCTGGCTATGTTGAACTTACTTCATAATGCACCTCTCGGGCAGAGGAGGTCACAACAAACTTCTGTGAGCATTACAGGAATTTTTGGCTTAACCTAACTATGGAAGTACAATTGTTGCTAATTCAGGAGAGTGTCAAAAAAGCAAATTGTGTGTTTGCTGCAAGGTTTTAGCTTGAAAACCATCAAGTGATAATTTGAACTAGCAGCTTGAAGCTAGAATCATTGGCAACTTACGTCATATTTTACCTTGAAACTCATGAACAACCACCTCCCCAACTTTTTAAATTTCTTATTGAAGGGTCACTTCAGTCAAATCACAGTACTGATAGTTCTGCTTTTATTTACTGGCGTTTGAGAGTTCCATAAATGAAAATCAGCCACTGCTGGCAGTAAGTGAGTAAATGTGGCGTTTTATTGTGGAAATGAATTGAGCCATTAAAGAAATAGTCTGACATTAGGATAAAGAGGCTGTTTTTACCTCATGAAAGAAATGGCAGCACTTTCTCTGTGTGTCTGTACAGTACAAATGAAGCCAGGCAGCTTAGCTTAGCATAAACCATTTTTACACATCAACTATGGGGAGAATCAGGCTGGGATATTTTCGACAGTTCTTCTTTCTCACATGTAAATCACAGCAGGAAACAGTCAGCTTCAGATGCATTTACTCTACTAGAAATACCCCATGTTGTTTAAGGTGATGGAGCTGCCTGGTTAGAGCATGCAGGTTGCACAAATGATATCCACTTGCTAGTGGTGATTGTCCTGGCCTATTACCTAAGTTATTTAGACTTTTGCACAATCTGACATCACGCACAGTTTGTACTAGGGAGCTACGAAGATTGCGTCAGACATTTGTATTCTCATATGCACCTCTGTGGGAGATGTCAAGAAAAGTTCAAAGCCGCATAGTGCATTTGTGAAAACCCCTTTAATGATTGAAAGCACATAGAAATATCTGGTTGGTGTGTTTAGGTGAATCTTGCCATCTTTGGATGTTATTTTATTCCTGTAGTTTTATTTCTGTATGCGGCCTTTATGCTAAGCTAAGCTGTCTCCTGTCTGTAGTTCATACGTAGCCAACCAACTGCTACTTTTGGCTTCACATTCAGCATATAGTCATAAAAGTGGTATCAAGCTCATAGCTGGCCTTGATTCAATTGCTGGAACAGACTGTTCACTAATCATGAGGTTGGCAGATTGATCCCTTGTTCCTCCTGCCTGTATGTCAATGTGTCCTTGGGCAAGATACTGACTGAACCCTGAGTTGTTACTGATAAGTATATTAATCAATTTATTTCCCTCTTAGAGCTTTCAAACTTTATGTCAGTATAGGCACTGATGGGATACATTTTTAAAACAAGGTCTGAGAAAAATGACTGGGACAGCATTAGAGCTTGACCGATAAAGGATTTTTAAGACCGATACTAATACCAATATTTGGTGATTTAAAAATCCGATATTCCAATATATTGGCCAATATTTTTTCTTTAAGACACACAAAACATAAACAGATTTCCCTGAAATTTGTCATGTGCAGTAGGGCTGTGCCATATCGTATCATCCACAATAATACAGGTATACATTTTTACGTGATATAAAAATGTCATATCGCAGTATCTTTGCTATAGCAATGCCATTCATTTATGTTCCCTAGTGCGCACAACAACGAGACAAGGCTGGGCATATCCGAGAGCCGCCTGTCAGCCTCTGATGACGATTTAGTACCTAAAAGGGAGCTACTTCAACAACCTCCAACAAAGCACATTACTTTGCAAAATATGAAAGACAGCTACTCCTGCTAAAGGAAGAAAAAATAAATGTGTTTAACCACTTGAGGCAGAAACACATTATCGAATACAACCTGACTATGAGTGAGGAGATGCTAGCAGCTGGTGATGTGCGACCTAAATGCAAACAAATGACTCCACCAAGTAATGCTAGCTGCACTCTAAGAAGAGTAAACATTGGCTGGAACTTACGGATGCGGTTACATGGTGGAAAACCAGGACTTTAAGCAGCTGGTTAAAAAGTTTGAGTCAAGATACAACATCCCAGATGGAATTTTCTTTTGTTTTATTATGTGACAATATTGTGAAGAGTTACAAGGTTAACTTTAGTTATTGTTAAAGCAAAGTGTTTGTTAAGCAGTTATTTTACACTTAAAATGTCCAGGGAAAACCTGCCGGAGCTACTTTTTTGCTTACAGTTGACTTATGCTGTGCCACTAGATATAATGCTGTGTCAGTACTATTGCACTATAATACTGCTGCTGCTGGCACCTTGTTTCAATAGATTCACACTTCAAATTAGGAAGTTTGTCATTAGTGACAGCAGCTCAGTGGAAAAGAAGGATGGAAAATGCCCTTCATTTACTTACACTTACAAATGGTGCTGCCTGCAAGCATCAATAAAATGTTGTTCAGTATTGTTTTTTCTGTATCGTCAGAAATATCGTTATTGCAAATCTTCTTGAAATATCGTAATATAATTTTGAGGCTATATCGCCCACCCATAATGTGTAGTTATTTATTTACCGGTGTACACTCTTCCCAACCCAGCTGGTTGTTGTGTTTGTGGGGTTCCAAACCTGTGTTGCTAACTTGGAAGTTGCAGAGTGCTAATAGGTGGAGAAACTATGCAACATCAGAACAACTTGGTTGAAAGGTGTTTCTCCCGTCTCTTCTTTACTTTTTAAATTTTCATTTATTGTCTGTCATAAATGTCAGCACTGATAGACTTGCAAATAGCTAATATCGGCTGATAATACCGGCCTGCTGATAAATCGGTCAGGCTTTAAACTGAATATAAAGAATCAAATAAAAGTTCTGGTTATAGTTTAAAAATACAACATTTATATAGCTTTTATATTACAAACTTGGCTCAGTGTCACACCCAAGATCACCTGAACATGCAGACTGGAGAAGCTGGGGATTGAACCACTGACATTCTGATAGGTGGATAGCCTTATCTGTGGCTATCTACCTATCAGGTATCAACCAGTATCAACTGGTAATGACCTGTTGGCAAATAGGATGATATTTATTGATGCCAGTGGCTGATTATCTTTCATGGCACATTATCTTTGTGCTGGACTAAATGTTTGAAGATAGTATGATGAAATGCTAAAAGACTAAAATAGTGACTAATTATTTGCATCCCTAGCAGAAACAATAGGACAAAAGTGAAATAAATCAGGTGCTGGTTTAGCTTAGTGGTTGAGCTGGCAACCACATGCTGCAAGGCCAAATGCATCATCGAAATGGATTCAATTTCAACCCAAGGCCCTTTGGTATGTGTCCTCTCTCTCTGTCTTCTGTTCGCTAAAAACTATCTAATACAGGTGTGAAAAAGCATAAAATAAGTCAACATTATCTCAAGAAATTGACTTTTTAAACGTTGTTATAAGCCCAGAATTTCTCAATCAGTGCATCCCTAGTGCTTGTTTAATTCTTTAGCAAAATCATCCAGATAACTTATATGGCAAGTCTTTGACTCTACAGACAGACTCATCATGATAAACCAAAACATTAAGTGATCTTTATGCAAAATAAATTTGGATCTACACTCTCTGAGGGGTTGCTTGTTAAACCTTGGCAGACCTCAACTTTGCCTACTTCCAAGGTGTATGGAGAAGAAGATGGGTCTAAAGAGGTGAAGTTGAGGCCCAACTTGTGGTATGAAGAACAGCTTTATTACTTGACCTCTTGATGCATGCTCAATAATCCAGGTAAAAGAATCCCAAAAAGCTGAATCTGTTCATCTGGACGTAGCGTTTTTTAGTGGGAGAAACATTTCGTCACCTCTGGTGACTTCTTCGGTCTCAGCTGACTGCAGGTTTCCCCAACCGTATAAACAGTACATTTGCATAATGACCGAAACCAGCACCATTGACTAACAATGGGCCATGAGGTCAGTTTCATGATCATTAGTATGCAAATTGTCATGACCATTGATCAATGGTCATGAGTACCATTCACAGAGATTGGGGAATGGCTGCAATCACAGCATTGTAAGATGGTGACAGATGTACCCTTAGGCCCCCTCCTCGGTTC
>VUQS01004276.1:7883-19611 GCA_015108495.1 Heterochromis multidens
AGGGGGGGTTCACACACAGAAGTCTCATCATTCGCACTAAAACCACGCAGCCATCGTTCACGCTGCGGGAACCAACTGAGGTTCAGACAGTGAAAAAGAGGGGGCTTCAACCAGACAGAGTTCACACTCTGTGATGTAGTCACTTTGGTGAAGGCTGTCTGCACGTAGAGGTTTCGGCAGCCACTTCAACATGACAACACCCACAGGTGGAAGACAGCAGAAGTAGTAATGGCTTCTTATTTCACAAACAAACAAGAAATCAAAAAAAATTTGGCTAAGCAGAGAGTTCACCAAGTTCAACTTTGATCTGTTCCCATAGTTACACTTGAGTCAATCTGATAAACACCAATCTAATCAATGCACAGACTGTATGTCAACTTAAGAGTCAAAACATAGCTCTATTCAAGTCTGGCTGAATTTCCTGTCAGACTGATTTGGACCTTGTCAGACATTTAAACCCTTTGAAGTTAATTCCTTTATGCATGTAAAGCTATCAGCGTTGGTCTAAGTAACGCCTTTATGAAAATTTGTGCAACACATACTAAGATTTTTTTTTTTTTTTCTATTTTAATAATAGGGCAAAGAGCTAAAAATGTCTGAACTTGATTTTAATCTTATCTTCTGCTTGTGTTCATAACACTGTGGTGAAATGCAGAGGCCGAAAGTGTGGATATGCAAAAGTTCAGTTCATCTTTTAGGTCACTCGTCATCTTAGAACTACAGTAGCATGAGATTGGGTTACAGAAGACGTTTGTGCAGTGGCAACATTTCATATTGATGATCCACTGGCAGCTTAAGCATCAAGACAGAAACAACAACAACACAGGCAAGCTATATGCGATCATCTTTGAGTTTAAATAACCTGTATTCAGTACACAAGTGTCATATATATTATGAAACAGCAGCATGATTTAACTTTTTGTCAAGTCACTTGAAAATAGAGAGCGGCATTCACTGACTGTATATTCAAACATGTAACAATGACTAGCATCTCCAGCTATGGTTGGCTGCCATCATCCTCACATCAGCTGCATCAGCAGCTGCGAACTCTGGGCCCACTGTTACAATGTGACAGTATATCAAAGCCCTATGAGATACTCCTTTACCTTGGAGCAACAAGTTCTCAATTTTAAATACGTTCAAAACAACAAATTTAAATACAACTTAATCCTTTTAAGTTTTGTTTTCACCAGGCACAAAAGTTAAAAATAACTCAATACTGAGGAAGTAAAACCCCGACATTGTTATTAAAAGAATCGAAACTTTGGACAGAATAATTACAATTACCTACATCTGCCTGTTTGTACATTGTAGAGGCCAACAAGAAAAAGGTTTCAATATACTCTATGAATGATGTGTTAGACTTTGTGCTTAATAAGGCAATGAATCCAATTACAAACATTTCAGATACATCAGGAAAAAAAACAAACCTTCCTGTACAATTTGTGCATCAGCAAATATGAACTATGTACATTTAATCTGTGTGTTCTCTTGAAATATATAATTCAAATTATAGGAAAAGGTATGTTAACACAGTCTACAAAGCACCTAAAAACCTACAAAATTACTTGTCTACATGACAATCAACCCAGAACATCACTTTAAAACCACTTGACTATACAGACAACCACAGTGATGATGTTTACTGGGGCCTGAGTTGCCTAACTGTCAGCTCGCTAAGAGTCTGACTGAGCAGAGGGTCTTTACCCCTGTCTGTCACAGAACTGCTCAAGCAGAGCAGGAAAAGCAGTGTGTATGTGTGCAGAAAGAGAGACGGAGAGAGTGAGACAGAGAGAGAAGGGACTGGCTGTGAGCTGTGTAGACGAGCAGAAATAAGCTCTTACCGAGGACGGCAGGCCAGGGGGTTTCCGAATCTTCTTTGGCTGGGTGTCTACATACAGGCAGCAGAGACATACAGAAAATGTGTAAGAGACAGAAACACAAATAAGGACTAAGCAAAGGCACATTTGCGAATGTTATGTTAGTATGTGTGTATTTTTAAGTTCAGACCAGAAAATAAGAAACATGCTGCAGCAAGTGAATGCCACTGTGTACATGCATCAGTTTGAATGAAATGTTGAGGTGCATTTATCTGTATACACTGTAGCTTTGTAGTAAACAGATTTATATTTATGTTTAACAAAACAACAAAGGCACACAATAATATTTGTTGGCCGGATGGTCTGACAAAACAAGCAATCCAAACAATTTTTAAACATCATTTTGGGTTATGGGACTTTGGACCTACTATATAACCACACAGTTAAATCATTTAGAAAATAATCAGCAAATTAATCAGGATGATTATTCACTACTGCCATAGCTGACAGAAGAAAAAACAGTTAGTGGAATCCTGAACGAGACACAGAAAAAAGAAAAGAAAAACCTAGTAGCCACACTGCATGCCCCATGACGTACCTATGGCTCCTTCAGGCGGCCTTCTCCTGGGGTTGTTAGGATATGAAGGATAAAACTGAGAGCCTGACTTCAGACCAGAGGGTGACATGGCATCTGGGCTGGGCATCGCTATGTCGCTAGGAAGAAAACCAGGCTAGGGAAGACAGAGAGATAAGATTTACTAATAAGATACACAGAAGCGTGGGAAAGCACAGCTTCTTTTCTAAGAAACCAAGACTGTTGTTAATTCAAAGTGCTTGACATGAAAAGAGAAGTGAAAATACGGGGTTTCTTTTACGCAGGCAAATTACGTGAAATTAGGTCACATGTACAGCCTTGCTGTTAAATGCAAGGAATAAGCACAACGGACACATACCTGGCTCCCAAACGAAGGATATGGTGGTCTCTCATTTTTACCTACGAGGTGAAGGATATTTCAACATTAATTCAAGTGAAACCCTGAGCTGTATACACAGATTAAGATGCAATGGAGTGTGCTAATACAAATGAAAAGTAGGGTTTTCTAAAGTACAAAAAGTCCAGAGATGCCCTCCCTTTTTTTTTTTTTTCTTTTCAGTACGCTCAGCTGCATAAAGCCGCCCGCCAGACAAAACCCTAGGGAAGGTTTCTGCTTCAATACCCTAACATCCTCAACACTCAACGAATGAACAGACACACACACACATATATACGCATATACATACACGTAAGCATTCTCCCATCCAGAAGACAGTTCTATGGTCATAAATGTATGCACAACAATCAAATTAGTCACCATCAGTATGAGATCCAGCATTTTAATGCTGGATCTTGACAAGGCAACATTCCTCTGGTACTAACATGATATTTTGCCATTTTTGTACGCCAATACAACTAAAGTGCTAAAACTCTAATAAATACTGAGTATTTTTAAAGTCACATGTTAAAGTTTATTTAAAGAAAGCAGATTAAAGAACGTACCAGCAATCCCTGAACTGATGAATGGGGAGGACAAGGCTTCATGCTCACTGTAGTGGGATCCTTCTCCATAAGCCTGTGGGAACAATGGCACACACAAAACAAGACAACTAACCATAAAAAGCCAAGGAGAATGAAACTAAAGAACATGCACACACTAACCTTAGGCATATAAACTAACACACTTGCATGGCCAGCTACATCTTTTTAGCACCCCTGCATGGCTTAGTGCTTACCCTCCCTCCGCTTTTCTGTCTAACAGGATCCATGCCAAACAAATCTGCATCAGCTCGAGGGAATCAAACCAACTTTCTTAATTATCAACTTGTGGTAATCAAAGCTTGCTGCATCCATTTCACCCCCTGTTCCTTGTATTTACACAGAGTTGTGCCAAGACAGTTATGGTAGATGTGAAGCTGCAATTACCGGTGGGCTTCAACAGAGGTTCTGGGCTACCAGAGAGCTTGCCAATGCAGGATCCTGGGCCAAAGTTATTAGGTAGAAAGTAAAACTACAGCTTCAAATTGCATATGGCACACAGAGAAAAACAGTACTAAGCTGTAGTTATGGTTGGGGGATAGGGAGTTTGTGTTTTTATCTATGGCAGAGTGGTTAACTGAATGTGAGTGTGTGACAATATCATGACATCTGGTGTTACTGCTTTGCAAACTTAAAATCATGAGTGACTAAAGAGGGCGAGTTTGTGTATTTGGAGCTTACCCGTCCTTGGCTGAATGAAGGGCTGTTCTGTTCTGCAGTGCCCCAAGACCCAGAGCCGCTACGCTCGTCTGTAAAAAAGGCACAGTGACAGGTAGGGAAGATCAGCATTAGTCTGAATAATCAAAACACAGGTCGAATTAAATACTAGAAGAAGTTAGCAATCCAAGGTGAGACCATGTAACTATTATAATATGCATTATTGCAGACATTGACACTGGAGTTGGACAAAGCATCCTATTCTAAACATTTTATGTCCTTAAGTGGCCACAACGGGGTTTCATAAGCAAGGGCAGAGAATTTATACTGATCAAAGACAATTCAGTTCAAGACGCTATGCAGTGTTAAACCATTTCCAAAGATACATGCAGGAAATGCTGTTCCTTATGGTCCATGAACAACAGGACATTAACCATTACCATTCTAATGCAATCCAATTGTTGAGAGTAACATGTCATCTAAACCACATTTAAATTCAACCCAGTCAATTTGACAAACAATGTGTAATGCCAAAAATTTTAATACTATGTTTTAGGTAAAGAAAGAGCTGATGTGCAGCACAAAGAAAACACAGCCAAAAGATTGGTGGAGCAGAAAACTCCAAAATACCCCCATCATCCCCTTCTCCCTGTCTTATGCACTAATGCTATCCAGGCTCTCTGGAGACACAAGGCTTAATTGCATGCTGATTTGCATAATTGTGCATATTAATGTGGTTTCCTTATGAATATTCATATTTCGTCTTTGATTTTTGCCTAATTAAAAAAATGTGTGTGAGAAAGCAAAAGAGAGAGTGAGCGAGTGGAAGGAGAAAGCAAGGGGACGAGAGAGAGAGAGAGAGACAGAGAGGGGTGTCGGGGCGGGGAGGGGAGGAGGACGAGAGTGAGAGGGGTCTGGGTGAGATCAGCAGCCTGGCTGACGAGTGAGAATGAGTGATGAGACTAACAGAGCGGTGCAAGCACCTACACACGCTGCGACAGCCGTGATCTATGGAGCTGATGCCAGTGGCATGGAGAATCAGGCGAGCAGCTAGGAGAGGGCACCTCAAAAGATCAGCCATGCTCACTGTCAGATCAGCCCTGCTGAAAGGCCACAACACTAATAAAGCGCTGCACCACCGTCAACCATGTCCAATGGCATAGGACATTGGTGACGAGCTCAGTGCTAAATAAAGATGACAGACTTTGTATGGAGACACTTCAGCCAAAGCTTGGTGCCAGGAGAAGTAATACCAAATTAGTGAGATAAAAATCGAGTTTAGATGAGAGGCATCAACAATGTCTGCTTTTAGCCTTACAAATTTTAATTCAAACAACTTCTCTTTTCCACTTCAAGACACTCTAGCTTCATCCAAAACTGCTGTTAGACCACAAGTATTTTTCACATGCACTAAATAAAGAAAATTAACTGGTAACACACACATTCACATATTACCACTGTCAACAACAACCTGCACTCAGTAGACCTATGAGACAAACAAGCAGATGAGAGTAACTTCATCTTCGCAGCTATTTTCAATACACCACTCATCCGCCTGTGAAGCCTCCATTTGGACAACAGGGGTGCAGAGGATGAAGCGAAAGCACGGCTGTGCAGGAGAAGTCTGACAACATTGTTTCACACTTAGTGGAGTAATTAACTCAGAGGCAATTAAACAAAGGTGGAGAGCTGCCGAGGTGACACTGACGCCTAGGAGAGCCCAACTATGCCAGAAGAGAGATCTTTCTATTGTTGTTAATCTCCTGTCACATTTTATGTCAAACAAAAATTCACTGTCACCAAATTAAAATGATGTAAAAAAAAAATAAATAAATCATTCAGATTCTATACTGCACATTACATTAAAGATGTTATTTAGATGCTCCATATGTTGCCATAAGTCTATCTTTAAAGCAGGCCAGTGACACACTTCTATATTGACTATTTTAGCCAACAAAATTTCTTTTATAACTTATTTTCTGACCAGTTCTTTGTGTATGACCTAAAAAAAATGCACTGAACATTCACACCGTCTCATTCTGAATTAAATTTAAAGGACAAACAGATCAGACCAATCCTGGCCTTTTTTCACCGTTAAGTCATCCATTTCTCTGCTTGCAGTTGCTGCAATTGATTATCATGACATCACATAGTCATGATACTGCTGCTGGGTAGCAGTGCTCACATATTTCCTTACGTCCTTTGACAGCTCATGGTTTTGTGCTGCATTTACATCATTTTGCCAGAAAAACACTTTTCAGTGTTTCTACAATAGCTTTTGTAACTAATAATGATGTAAGAGGCCTGTTGAAGTACATTAGTAACATAATAAAATGATTATCCACATTTTTCATTTCTACTTCATTTCTAGAAAACGACGACGCACACAATTACAACTAAACCCTTATGTCAGTGTGTCCTCTACTGACAAGAACTTCCAATATTACATGAGGACAGCAACAGAGTACTTAAGAAATGAAGCTCATGCTAACTTATACATCCAATCTCTAAATCAAACTTAGGCCATTTTCAGGCAACATACAGTCCAGAAAAGCTATGTGACCATTACTACTTTAATATTACTATTGAAAATATAAGTTTTATCAAAATTAGGGCAGTTAAAACATGCATTTCTTCAAGTAAGCAAATAATACAGCCACCGAAAAAAAAAATAAAACATGATTAGTCTGGATTATCAGATAGACATTAAAAAAGTCAGGGGTTTACCATGAAAACAACAGGTTCTCTGGATTTCTATCACATCCATCTAGATTTTGGCATGACCACTGCGAATGTACTCACATGGCAAGACAAATACTGACTCACTACCAGAGCCCAGAAAAATATTTATTTTCTGAGCCACAAAGCTTTCTCACGGCTGCAGGCTTTGAAAACATCTAATTTAGCTGAAGAAGGAAGCCACTCGCCTTTGAGATTTCCTCTTTCTGAGGGCTTAGATTTTCCAACTGCGACTAAGCAATGTACAGAAAAATACAGTACATGAAAATACTACAATTGCGTGCAGGTGGACAAGTTAAAGTGCAAAAGTTAAACACAAAGCTAGCAAGTTAGCCGCCTAGAAAGGCCACATGTGACAATTGTTTGTTGTGATCTAAGGAAAGTGAGCCTGTCGCATCCCCTGTATTTGTGTTTGTGTGTGTGAAGGGGGTTGGAGACGTTGCCAGCAGCTGCAGAGGTGACAGAGGGGACGCCTGCCTGAAGGCTTGTGGGCTTGGCCAGCTCCCACCACACCGTCACACTCTGCCTCCCCTACTTCTTAAACATCCCACACTTCTTGCCAATCCTCTCCTCTTTCCTCTCCCATCCACTCTACTCTCCTCAACACACACACACACAGGCCACTGAGGAAGGGAGGACGCCTAATGCAATTAGCACCCCTCTGAGCACTTTTGTGCTGATGAATAGAGGTGGTCTGGTGGGCCACTAGGCTACTTGTGGCCGTTCCCGCGCTGCTGGATCCCTGAATATACAAACCGTCTAAGTGACGTCATAGATAGGCATTGTGGTTTAATGGACATCATTTCGAAAATAGGTAGGTTTCCTTGCCTACAGCCATATAGCATTGTTTCCATTACAGGGGCTAAGCTTCAAAGAAAAAAAAAAAAAAAGGCACATCCTAAACTGCACATGCACCTATACCATACACATCCAGTAAAACATTTAAATTTTCTTCCTCATGCATACAGTGTGTTTATAAGAATATGCTTCCTCATATAGGCTCGGTGTATTCAGTGTACTATACGTGTTATAACATGACAGATCTACGAGAACCTCTTAGGCTGGAATTTGCACGTTAGCTTTTTGACTTTCTAGTGCCATTAGAGGGTACCTGCTGATCTCCAAAATGTTAAAAGGTGACAGCTTTAAGTATCACATTAAAATGGGTTTCAATGACAGAGGGTCACACTTTGGGACATGGGGAGGGGTGAGGAATTAACTCCTCACTGCTTAGTAATTGCCTGCTGTAATAGAAACAAACAGAATCCTGCTTTCCACAGACTGATCCCTCTATTCAACAAGCTCTCTCTCCCACTTTGGCCACTCTCTGCATGCTGGGCCAGTTTAAGAGGCTGCAAGCTGGGGGTGAGGGACATTGTCTCAGATTCAAGCCATTTCCTGCAGATCAGTGGGGGTAAGAGCCCTGTGCCGTGTTGGGGGAGGAGTGTTTTACACTTCAGGGTGGGGGAGTCGTTTCAAGTCCATAAGCCCTCTTCTTTGCCTTTGTTCCTCAGTGGCCAAGTTCTCACTCTGGGGAAGACTGGGGAGTGTGACTCGATTTCACACACCAGGTTGGCAGGGTGACAGAGGAATGAAAGTAACATGACTTACTAATAACCTTCAGGAAGAGAGAAAAGCTTACTCAAAGCCTTCAGGTACCTGAGTGGGTTAATTGCAGATAGTTTGACCTTTAAAAAAATGTGAAACAAAGACTAAAAATGGATCAACAGAACAGGCTGTAGCTTTTCAGTAAGCATCATTTTTTTCCTGGGATTGCTTACATTACTCAGTGTAATACATCTAAACAGATATAACCACAACCACTTTGCTATACATTTCTCTTTGGCAGAAAGCTGATCCAATGAAAACTATTCTCATCAGTCTGTGGATTAGGGAGGATGTTATTTCTGAAAATATAGCTAGATTCTCAAATGAAATTCTGTAGAGCTGTATGCACCACAAATAAAATTCACCTATACTGAGGAAGCAGAAAAGATCTCAAAACATGGGTAAATAAAACTGAAACTATCTGCATGATAGATACCACAAAGGTTACGTTAGAAATTTTTGTCACCTCAGTGGGCTGACCTTTAATATGTTTGCTCCATTCTGTCAGCTGTAAATTACCAAGACAAGTTCTCTCTTTTTTTTTTTCGTAATCCAGTTTTGCATTTACAATACTGCTAAAGAGCACAGATTTTTAAAACAGTAAATGTGCATATTGTCGCTTTGTCAGATCTTCAGCCACAGTAATTTCAGTTAAAAACCACGTGGTGAGACTAAGAATGATGTGGGAATTAAAAATAATGTCGTTTAAGAAAAATGCCTTGAGCTCAAGCTTACCTGATCCACCAAACTGAGAGCTGGCGAGTGTCATTGTTCTGTTTTTCCCATTGGCTACTGGAGGCGCGAACATCTACAAGACAAAAGCAGAGAGATACCATAAGTAACAGGGAAAATGATGGCACACTTCACACATCCTATTTTCACTAATGGCTAACATCACACACACAAACACATCGTTCAGTTGTGATCTCCCACCCCACCCCCCTCCACCTTACAGGCAATTCAGATCTGGATGAGTCTAAAGTGAGATATAAACGGTTTAAAAAAGAAAAAATACATTGATTTTAACATTTATAACTTCCAGCATCAGCAATAAAAATCTATCAAGTTACAAATATTCTTGGGTTTTAAAATGTAATATTTTTATTCTATAGCAAACAACGAATAAATAAGTTGCACCCAAAACAAGAGTATACAAATACTGCACTTTGAAATTAAACTATATTAACATAACTGATATATACAAATAATGTCAGCAAGCCGCTGTGGGTTTAACCATGGAACTATGGTGTGTGGTTTAAATATCTGCTATCTTTCAGTGACATGGCCAAAGTCTGCTGTACAAACCAAATATTTCTGTAACTAGGACAGAATAACACAATCTTCCATTGCCGCACACAAATTTTTTTTTTTTTTTTTTTTAAATGTATAACATAGTCAGAGATTCAGATTTAAAGACCGTCTTTGCTACCATATAACCATATTTAACTGCCTATACAGCAAATATGTTTAATTTTCTTCATGCCACGTCAAATCTCGCATGCTTTTCTATGACCAGCCAACAAATAAACAAAGAGGAGGAAATTTGTTTGTGCAATGTTAAACAGTTTCTCACCCAATTATCAATGTCATATTTAAACTGAACATCTGCTGATACAAATTGGCAGCTGATCAATCTGAGCTTTTCTAACACAAACCCAAGTGACTAACAATGAGAACCTCCCACAAAGCCCCGCTCATAACATAGGCTAAGTTTCTTTGAAACACTGGTGGAGTGGCAAGAAATACAACACATTAACAAAGCCGCTAACTGAAACAAGCACCATTATAATTGTACGTTACTAACAACATATATGCACACAATATATAAGGTGTTTTAAAACTAAAAAAAACAAGCTATTTCAGTTCTTCTTCAGTGTAGCACATCATAAAAACATCAACTGTGTCTGAAATAAATCTCACAATACATTACGTCTGCTGACAACAATTCACTGAGAGTCACAGTTTGGAATTACCGATTATTCTCTACATCTAATAATTATCCAGAGATTGCAATTTAGCCTTGCCAGCTATTCAGTTTATTGAGAAGAAAAAAAAAAAAAAAAACTAACACAGCTCCACCGGGGCTCCGTGATGTTTATGTCAGCTGAAAAAGGCTTCACAATAAAATCAAACGCAGGTAAATAAAGCTGCACAGAATACCTCTATCCACTTTGTAGATAATGTCTGGAGGATAGCTCTCAAAGCATATTTGTGAAAATGTCATCTTAAAGAGTAAAAATATGACAATAAGAAAGGCAGAAGCTGTCTGCTCAGCCAAGTTCATATATCACAATATTTCCCCCTAAGACCCTCCATACAACACAAACAGAGGTGAGGTTATTCGTACCATTTCCTGTAGCTGCTCCTGACTCACTATTTACATTTTAAAGTGGATACTGTTTGACAGCTGTACAATCAACTTCCTTATTGCCTACATCTCTGTATCATCTAGGTAATTGAGTAGCCTAAAGTGTGAATTTATTTTCACCCATCACCTGAAGTACAGCAGTATTTTACCTGCGATACTCTGATGCCAAGAATGAGGAATGCAAATATCTTGATCTGACAGAGCCCATTATCAAAGAGATTTTTAAAATTTCATTTAAAACGTTAAGCTTCCCACCAAGAATTTTTTTTTTCTTGGTCTTTATCCCACTTCCCTCAGACCTCCGCCTATGCCCAGACCTGTATCGCACTCTCCTCCTCCCAGTGCCACCCACCTACCACTGCCACCCAGAACCCGCTCTCTTACCGCGCTGAAATCCAGGAGGTCGCTGAGTTCCTTGTCAGTTTCCACTGCAGCCATTCTTTGCTGCTGTTCGTTCATACCCCTCAGTTTCTAATAAACCCTACGAGAGAAATTTGCAGATAGAGGATTTTAATGGCGCTAGCAAACACAAAAAGAAGTTACATGTTCCTCTTAAACAGAGATGATGGCAATGGATGATTCAAACTATCCTACTTTTTCTATGTCACACCCCCTTATCTTACGCATTCTTATTGGCACGTTGTTTCTCTCTCATTAGATACCAATGCAGGGGTGGAGTATCTCAGCAATTTAGCTAAAAGCAATTTTCTCATGGCCAATGCACCCTTTGTTTTATTCAAAAAGTTCCCCAAATATGAACATTATATGCAGGTCTTGTGTAAATGTGTATTTGGGAACGACCTCAATGAAATATGGGCTAATGACGGCAAAAAGGACAACATAAGCCTACTAAGCACTACACACTATAGGCAGGTCTACTTAAAAATGCAAATTTCCCCTCAGACATTGCCTTCCCATCCAGGCAGTGGAGGAGACGCCGCCATGAAGTGATGAATACTCTGC
>VUQS01004279.1:0-13917 GCA_015108495.1 Heterochromis multidens
TTGAAAAGGTTAATTAAAAAAAAAAAAAAAAAAGTTGCTAAATGTGAAATGTTACTAAAGGAAAAAAAAAACAAAAACAAAAAAACAAAAAACATAACAGTGGGTTTTAAAGTTTTTGACTAGTTTTATTAGGTGTTTTAGAATTGTGTTGAACTCATCTTTATCTTTTATTTTCTGTGAAGAAAAACAATTCTTTAAGATATTTTGTTTTTTCACTGTAGCAGGATTTTGCGTTTCAGAGGATCGGTCATCGAGACAGATATTTTAATTTTGTGTATAAACCTGCCAAACATACTTCTTTTAAGTTTTAAAGCCAGTGATGAGAGAACCCATTATGTTTTGTTAAATATCATATGGTCATTCTATTTAATTTGGTTGCAGGTTCCACATCTATTTATGAATGAAATGAAGTAACATTTTGGCTTATTTTCATCAGGGTGCATTATTATTATCATTATTATTATTATTATTATTATTATTATTATTATTATTATTATTATTATTGATCAAACTACATGATTATTAGAATAATATTTTTTCAAAAACTGTTGTTGGTGCTAATGTACCAGCATTAGATTCATTTTTTTTTGTGTCACGATTACTTCTTTTTGTTTTCTTTTGTCTGTAATAAAATGTTTAAAGTGAAGAAAGTGGCGTCTGTGTGTCTCTGCTTATTTTTTCTGTGTGGCTGTCCTTCACATTATTAAGTCTTAACAGATTCATTAGTGTTTTGATGAGGCTGCCTGATAGCTGCAGGAGCCTATAAACATAACTTTGCATTCCCCCTGTATGTGTCTGGGGTTAATTAGGAGAATTACCTTTGATGTTGCAGAAGTTGATGTAGCTGCTGTCACATGGCTCATTAGGTGAAAAGTTAAGGCTTGATAGTGTAACTTCATTTAACGTGCTTTTAACCTTTTTACTGTTTTTTTCTCCAGAAAATCCAGACTAGATCAATATAATATATCAAGCAACATTTTTTTTCTGCCCCCTGGCCATGTTTTTTGCTAAAGGTGCCATGATGAAACTCAGAGTTGATGCAGCAGTACACGGCCTTTCAGAGAACTACCTGAGAAGAAGAAAAAAAATCTGCCTTTTAGTTATGAATTTCACAGTTGGATTAAAGGTAAAATAGAAATGGAATCTATCATCCCTCCGCATCAGCGCTTTCCTTCTACCCTCTCTACTCCCCCTCTCCCTCTCTCTCTCTCTTCCCCTCTTGCTCTCTCTTTCCATCATGGTGATGGCGCAGTGCCCCCTAGAGCCGATTCATAAAACTAACCTCAGTTTTTCAGTTCCCTTAAGCCCCTAAACAGAAAGATACTTTAATTATAGTCCAGTAAAGTCAGATAGTTGTCAAAGGTGTGATGCTGATATGTTTTAACGATGGCAAAGGACATCAAAGGCCTCACTACCATTACCTCTACAGTGGTGCCCTTGGGCAAGGCACTGAACCCTCAACCGTGGCTCATCCTTAGCTGAACTTCCAGACCTGAAAATGTAAACAGGGCGTGTTATTCTTACCAAAAGTGCCACTTGAATACAGGTAAACAGACATATGTTAAACTAATGAATTTAATACCTTGCATTTGTGACCAAAATATTATAAAATACATAGATTAGTAAGATTTAAAAAAAAGAGATTTGCATAAAGTTTCAAAGGCAGATGTTCTAAATTTACTACGTTTTTTGTTTGCTTTTTTTTTTTTTAAGTGTGGGTGACTACAACAGTTTCCTCTCAGCGAGTAACCATCATCTATTGGTGGTTCTCTATCTCCATCTGGTGGTGAAATCCAGTGTTTGTAATACAGTTCTAATTCTGCTGCCAGAAGCAGTTGAAACTCTTTTTTTTTTAGCAACTGCAAAACAATGATCATATTTTATTTAAAAAAAGATATGAAATAACCTGCTTTTCATGATGTAATCTTACTGTATAGTCTTATTTAATCTATGAAAAATCCCTCAAACTAACCCTGCCTAATTTTACCAACACTTTCTTCAAGGAAAAATCCACTAACCCTCGACTTCACCACACGTTCTGATTTCTTATGTTAAGAACTGCTTTACACCTTTTTCACAGCCTCCATCACCACTAAAGCTATACAAATACTGTGTATTTATAGATGTGGCTTGTGCATTCACTGGCTCCTTGCCTGTCCAATCTTCCATCACTAATATTGTGTACAGCAGCTCTGATACCAGCTCCATCAGCAGCCATCAGACCCTCTCATTTCCTCTTCAGGCGGATATGAACTCCCCTGACAGCACAGGCGTCAGCAGCATCATTGTCTGACAGCCAACAAACAAGACAAGACAAACAAGAAGCAATGTGCATGTCACACAGAGCGGTACCCAAACATTTGATGGCTAAAATGATAACGCTATTTTGAGAAAATTGCACTGCTTAAAACATCCTCATTTGGACGTTAGGATCTTGTGTTTAGAGATTCCTGGTTTTATCTGAAGCTGGTGCCTGAAGAGGGGCTGCGGCTGGCTGCTGCGTTTATACAGGAGCAAGCAATCAGATTTTAATCTTCTGACGTCTTCTGCTGGCCGTCTGCATTACAAAAACACCAACAATCAAAGTTTGAACAAAATAGTTTTATTTTTACATGTATAGGACCTGCCATGGTCACTCACAGACAACAGTTACAACAGGTAGTCTGAATTATAGAATCAAAAATATGAGTTTTCTTTCTTCTCAACTACATTTGCATTATTGATTTTTACATATAGTAATACTTTATACACACACACACACACATACGCAGATGGAGCATGTTGTGCTTAACATAAAATATATGAGGTCCATAGACACCAATTAACTTCATAGTTGGAATCAATGTGTTTTTGGACACACAGTGTAGTCAGTGTTTTAATTTAGAATTTTATCATTTATAATTCTTCCTTCAAGAATTGTGTTGTTCACTGGTGTGCTTTCAGCTATCTCACTTTAAAAGATGACAAACTTTGCAAGCATTTACATTCAACTCCTCTCTTTTTAAATCTGTAGTTAATATTAAATGCCTCAAAGGGGGGAAATATTGTTGCGTGCTGATTACAAATGTACTTACTTGTGCCTTCACGTGTAAATTTAAACTTCACCTTTCCATTAACAAATAAGGTGATGGATGAAGAGAGTTCCTTAAAAAAGAAATGAAGAATAACTGTTGATGTCTCACAATGAAAAAGATGATGTTACCAGTGAGAATGTTAGAGGTCGTTTTTCTAATAGACTTTCCTTAGTTCTTGTCTGAAAGCTTCAGCTGTATTAATGTTAGAAGAATAGCAACCAATATGTATTATTATGCTTCTTCAGGACTTTCAGTTGATTGGACAGTGTTCTGTGAAGCCTGGACTGTCAGCATAATGAGTAGGCTGACAATATGTACATCAGTGGTCGATTTTTAAGGAGACTGTCTCCCCATTGTGTGCAAAAGTAAGAAACCTTCCCCACTCCAAAACCTCAGATATTCAAAGACATATTTCTCTCCAGGTACATTTACATGCCATTGTCTCTAAAGTTGCAACATTCATTTTGGTCATACAGTGACAAAAAAAAAGAAAAAAGAAAAAATAGAATATCAGCACTGGCACAGCTGGCACAGACATGAAATACATTCAGTATAAACACTAACACTTATTATAACCACTACAACAGTATCTGCGCAGATCTACACTGTCTCACAACAATGCTGCACAAACAGAGATGCTGGTATCCGTCATTTTCATCAAGTATCGTCACACGTGGAGCCGATGAGGTTTAATATCAGAATGAAATGATACAAGAAACAGACCTGCTTCACAGCACAGCTTGAGAAGACATTACAGACACCGTTTCAGCTCACTTTAGCTTGTGCTTTACGACGGTGCTACAAGTTCATCTTACAAATAAATACAAAAAAAACAAAAAACAAATGTAGGAATGAATTACTATTTAACACAAACATTAGTACCGTATGAGTATAATGTAATCAGTAATGTGTTAATTAACCATTTCGTCTTCCAAACCTGACCTTATTTAAAAAAGCTAAGTGATTAGATTTTTTTAGGGTCTCAGTTACACTCAGACTTCAGTAATTATAGCAAAATCCTCAATTTTAACACAATATAAACTATAAATATAAACTGTAAACTATAATATACTACGTTTGGTTGTTAGTGGTATTAAATGTATAGAAAGTCAAAACATGTTCTTTTTTTGTCTAAGCTACTCATTTGTCCACTTCAGGTGAAAAATATACCTGTATGTTATAGGCCACTGCAGTACTCTGTGTGCAGCTCCTGATTGTGTGTTTAAAGTATACAACTAATTATATGCCTGCAGTAGTTATACACTTATAGATGGTCAAAGCACTACTTTCCATTAACTAACATGCAATATTACAGCATGTGTAATCATTTAAGCAGATATAGTGGAATCCTAAGATCAGTTTATAATAAAATGTGTAAAATGTCCAAACGCCAACTAAGATTGGACCTTCTTCGCAGACAAGTTGCAGTATTCATGAATTACGCCTTCATACATCGGACACAAGAGCATGAATTTAAACAAATCCTCCATTTGTCAGGCCACTCTTGGAAATATTGAATTTGTTCACAGTTACCTGCCTGGTTAGATAAAGTAAAAAAAAACAACAAGTCCAATCACATGTGAATGAATGTAAACATTACAGGAATGTCCAGACAAAAATATTGACTCAGTCTTTCATCTTGTTCAGTTTGTCCAGCATTATTCAGCCGCCTCATGTTGCTCCTTCTCTTCAGGAACAGACATGAAGATCTTCTGACAGAACATCGTGAAGATTTCTGAGGAGAAACAACTCGTCACGTTAGCTGCGTCTGTTTTCTTTTGTTAGGTTACTACAGGTCAAATGTTTTTTATTAAACACTGCATCAGCCTTTTGTCTGTGTCCTCCAGACCAACTATGTAAACAAACGAAACATATCAGCGCCCACAGCTGAACTTGAGCGGATAATCTCACAGGAATTTCACAACAAACCACCTTTGCCTCGCTGTAAAAAAAACTAAACAAATCTCAGACTCACCCAGCATCTTCTTGACCACATGGGGTTTCTTCCACTTGTAGCCCAGGAGGTACGCTGGGATGCCTGTGAGAATAATGCAGCTGCCTACCAGACACTCAAACGGAGCTGCCCAAAAGGACACAATGATCATGAAGATGCAGCTCAACACAAAAGTGATGGGGATGAAGAGAGAAATCTGCAGAGAGAAAATATAAAATACATAATCGCTGAAGGTGCTTTTCTATATATGTTAGAAGGGAGCAGATAAAATACTGTTAGTAATTGCTGAGTGAAGATATGTCACACACTGAATATGAAGAAAACATCACACTCAGACATTATGACTATACCCCTCCATACTTCTACTAAACAACAAGAGGAGAAAAATAATTATAAAAGTTTTGTAAGACATTTACAGTATTGATTACTTTGCAGATCAAATAATAATGCAAAAATTAAATCTACACAAAATCAAACTTTAAGATTATGAAATTTAAGAAAGTGTATCAAAGGTTGAATCATGCCTGACTTCATCCACTGAAACACTGGAGTAATCTAAAAATCAACTTTTTAAAAAAATTATAGTACATATATGTACTACAGTTGAGACTAGAAACATTTGTACTCTTACTTAAGTAAGTGTAAGCATAGCAGAGTATTTCTCAGATTCTCTTTTAACTTTTTCACTGAAGTGTCTCCAACAGTTAGATCAGAGTGAAGTAATAATTATTAGCTAAACTGTTATCAGGGCTTTCAGAAGAATTCTAATAGATATTATGAGATTCAGTTATCAGTTCAACCTTTTAAACTGACAGTTTTTGCTTCATGAATGGTTCACATATGAGGAGAAGAGCTCTGTTTTATTTTTATATATGTTTATAGATGATTTTCTAAAATAAATGGGCTGGGAGTGCTCTGGTCCAAAGGAAAGATGAAAGGCTGGTCAGCCAAGGTAATTTTCCCACGATGAAACAGAAACAAAGGATCATGTATTCATGACCCCTCCCTCCTGTCTTGGAAACACAGTATGATCCCAGTTCTACCTAATAACAAGAGTAGTGATACAATGGTGCTTTCATTTAAAAAAAATAGCAGATGCTTTATGAAACTAGAAGACATGTTGATGTTTTGCCAGACAAAGAAGGGAGAGCTGGGGTCGCCTTTCAGTGAGACTCATATTATTCAAAACTGACCTTTAACAAACAGATCTTCTCTGTAACAAGCACTGAGCAGCTGCGATAACCTCTAAGACAGTCACCTTAATGGGCCTTCTCAGGTCAGGTTTGGTAAAGCGCAGCCAGATCATGCCAGCAATGGCCATCCCAACACACATCCAGGTAAAGAAGCTGAAGAGATTGATGACAGAGAAGATGTCCTGGGAGATGGCGTACATCATTGACAGGAAACACTAATACAATGGAAAAGGTAGTCAAGATTGTATTAGTCTGTTGGAAACATGTAGACTACAAACACACACAAGGATTCTGAATCCTATTTAAAGTGATTTTCTTGAATACAGCAGTTATGTATGCACAGGTCGGTTCATAATTTGTTGGACAGAGACAGTTTTTGTAGTTTTGCTTCTGTACACCACCACAGTGGATTTTAAATCAAACAATCAAGATGTGATTGATGTGCAGACTTTAATTCGAGGGGTTTAACAAAAGTAATGTACGGTTTAAGAATTACAGCCATTTTTATACATAGTCCCCATTTTCAGAGGCTCAAAATTAATTGGACAAGCTAACATAATTTTTAATATAAGGATGGATTTTAATACTTGGATGAAAATCCTTTGTAGTCAATGACTGCCTGAAGTCTAGAACCCATGGACATCACCAAATGCTGCGCCGCTAGGCCTTTACTGCAGCCAGCTTCAGTTGCTGCTTGTTTGTGGGTCTTTTTGCATGCAGTTTATTTAATAACTGAAAAGCATGCTGTATTGGGTTGAGATCAGGTGGCTGACTTGGCCTTTGAAAACTATTCCACTTCTTTGCCTTGAGAAACTCTTGGCTTGCTTTTGCAGTATGCTTTGGTTCATTATTCATTTGCACTGTGAGGCACAGTCCGATGAGTTTTGCAGCATTTGGCTGAATCTGAGTATAGCCCTGTGCACTTCATAATTCATCCTGCTACTTCCATCAGCACTCACTTCATTAATAGACACTAGTGACCCAGTTCCACTGGCAGCTATACATGCCCACACCATAACATTGCGTCCACCATGTTTGACAGATAATGTGGTATGCTTCAGATCAGGAGCTGTTTCTCTCATTTTCCACACTTTTACAAGTTTATCTTGGTTTCATTTGTTCAAAGATTTTTTTTCCAGAACTGTTCAGGATCTTTTAAATGTTTTCTGGCAAACGCTAATCTGACCTTCCTGTTCTTGAGTGTAACCAGTGGTTTGCACCCTGCTGTAAACCCTCTGTGTTTACTTTCATGAAGGCGTCTCTTCATTACAGACTTTGACTATGATATGCCTACCTCTTTGAGACTATTCTTGACTTGGTCAGATGTTGTGAAGTTGTTTCAGAAATTATGTCTTCTTCATTTGTCATGAAAAAAGAAGGAAACGGGCCTCACCTGGACATCAAACTGCTTGTCAGTCAATTATTTTACAGCCTCTGAAAATGGCAGAATGTGTATAAAAATGGTTGTAATGCCGAAACAGTTTTGGATAAACCCCTTGAATCAAAGCTGAAAGTCTGCACTTCAATCACATTTTGATTGTTTGATTTAAAATCCACTGTGGTGATTTACAGAGGCAAAATTACAAAAAGTTGTGCCTTTATCCAACAAATTATGTACTTAACTGTAACTGTTCATTCAAATAAATGTATCTGACAAAAATAACTCTACAAATGTTTCACAAATGCTCAGAATTTGTGGTGTCAGAACAGATTTAAAGCTTCTACACTATTTAGCTACAGACCATGTATAATACCTCAAAAATGGGGGACACTTGGCAGATTTTAGTAAAGATTTAATGTACCTTTATCTAACCTAACTGGGTGACAGCTGATAAAATGTCACTGTAAGTATCAGGTGTCTTACTGTGAATATGAGGGATGGCACCGGGGTGAACAGGTCTGTGTGGACCAATCCTAGAGGAGCAGGGAGTTGACCCTCTCGAGCTCCAGCATAGAACAAACTAGAAGAGAAAAATTTCTCAAGTGATTATTTAATTAAAGTTTAGAAATGTTTCAACCATTAATACTAAATACATTGCACTTCTTTCTTGATAAGTTTCATTCTACACATGTTATGGTCCCTGGGTTTTGAGTTTATTTAAATATGTTGGTTTTTCCTTTTGTATTATGAGAAATGGATGCTTATGTTCAGGAGTGCCTTGAGTTCACATTCCTGTATTCTTAGAGTGTCCTTGGTTTTGTATTCTGGTTTTGTTCATGAAGGATTCATGTTCTTTGTTTCTTAGTCTTTGTTTCTGATATTAGTTTTGCTCTTTGGTTCTCCTGGTTCCCTGTCTCATCCCCATGTCTGGTGTTCAGTGTCTCTCGCCCTCTCTCTCCCTCCCTCTCGCTCTATGCTCGCTCCCGGTGTTCGCTCTATGACAACACATGCAAACACACACCGTGCTGAAGTGAAGAGAGATCCATTGACTGCTCCAAAGCAGGACAGTCCCACAAAGACAGGAATAAGCCAGGACATCACACCAAGATGGTACTCCCCAAAACTCTGCAGAACAGAAACAAAACATATGAGCACAGTTCACAATTTGTTAATAAAAAAAACAAAAAACGAACAACAACCAATCAGCATGTCCCAGTTGAAGATGAAACACAGGGCTGTGAACTGACCTTTGTAAAAAAAAAAAAAACCCCATAATGCTCACCACAGCAACAGCCTCGGACTCAACCATGACTTGAGGAGAGATGGTGGTGAAGTAGGCCAGGTTGGTTAGAACGTACACCACCGTCACTATAGGCATGGATATGATGATGGACAAGGGCAGGTTCCTATGGGGGACAGGTCAGCGGTCATTTGAAGAAAAAAAACCAACACCGTGTAACACTGTATTTTCCAGTAAAGAAACATCTCATAACATCTCATAACACAGACTGTTTTATGAGATGTGATTGAGATGTGACTGAATTTGCATTCAATTTCATGCAGTCCAATGGGGAACATGACTGCATAATTTCACATCTGCTGTGACTGTGATCATTCAGGCAGAATTTTATGACGCATAATTTAAATGCATAATTGTCACATGCTTTTTTTTTGTAAAATGTAATACTGTAGTTCATCATACATGGGGCAGATTTAATTCAACTGAATGCCATTAAACCCCCTGTGTCAGCTTATGTCAGTGTCATTTTGTATACTTTATCTCCATGGAATCATCTGATAGTGGATAAGCTTGGTCATGGATGAAAGTATCCATGCTGCATGGCAGATATTTACAAGAGAGTCTGTACTATCACCAAAACAACCTTCATTACATTTAAGTCACCTCTCTGGATTGATCATCTCCTCCGTTACATAATTCAGGTAATTCCTGGAAAAAACAAAAGCAAAGGATTTACTGTATACTGTCTTGCAACAACAAACAGACGCTATGGATAAATCAATTCTACTTCTGGTCTGTAATTGCATTTAAAATAAGCCTCACCAGCCTCCAAAAGCGAAGAGACCACTGTACATAGCCAAGACAATATTTCCAATTCCCAGTTTGCTGCCTTCAAATGCCTTTTCTGGTGTCAGATATGGCACCTCACCTGCTCATATACAGATAGAAGAAGAAAACAGCTGAAAGAGAAGCAAGTCTCCCACTACCAGGTGTAGTGCCTGGAGGAGTTATGTACTTAGACATTTAATAGATTCTTTTTGTGCTGCTGCCACATTTTGTTTCTTGTACCAAGCCAGCCTGTTGATACCTGCCCTTTGACATGCTTGGCATTTTCAACCAGCTAGCCAGCTGAGCATCTCCTCTGAAGTACAGAAACACAGTCAGTTCTAGCACAGCTGGCATTTAAATATGAGCAGAAAATGGTTTTGATAAGTAAACTTCAATCCACTCATACAATATACTGCAGCCAGCAAACCCAGTGTATGTGCAAGAGTGTGTGTGTGTGTGTGTGTGTGTGTGTGTGTGTGTGTGAGAGAGAGAGAGAGAGTCTGAAGTCTTGGTTTTATGTGACTCTCCCCTCTACCTGTCGCTTTTAGATGGTAATGACTCTCCTTATTATTTTCTCACTCTGTCCTTCTCTCTTGCTGGTCTGCTGAAAGACCACAGTGTGACAACAGCCGGCAAGCTTCACTGCCTAGTTTCCATGGTAACACAGTGTGGCACACAAAGGTGGTAGGCGTGGCCTTGTACAAGGAGGGGAGCAGCAGATGTAGCGTGGAGCAAGTGATGGCCACGCTGTCTTCCCGCGCTCTTTAATTGTGAATGGCATAGCTTGGTCTGATTCACTTGCTTTCATTTTACAGTTGTAGACGGCATACACATCTCTGCACAGACTGCACATATGAATCCCCATGTTTAGGGCTATTCAATAGAAACTTTTGATTATAATGCCATTATTTTAGGCAGTAAATAACTGTCTGTAGAATTACATTATTTTCTATACATTTTCTACAATTTCATTTGTATGTCTAAAACTATTCTGGCACGTTCTGATGCACATGTACATGTCAGCTCAGACTCAATCACATGGCTCTAGACAGACAAGCTTTGTGTTCAGACTCAGCAAGTGTGCTAACAAGCTGAAAGCAAAGCAGTCTGCTTCGTTAGGCTCATTAGTGCTAGTTAACAACTTGTTTACCGTTGGAGACAAAAGAAGTAAAGCTCACATAGATGTCGTGTAAAGATGAGAATCATAACGGAATAATAATTGATGCAACTCTATAGTTTGCAAAAAGCCACATAATGCAATGGCATTTACTTCACAAGGACACTGTTATTGCCATAATTACTCTAATTAAAAATATTGAAAACAATGGAGCTGTGTTTTTAACACAATGAAGGCAGATGCATGCTGACGAACAGATTTACAATAAAAGGTGGTGAAAGGATTTTTGTTGGTAGAGTTCAAAGTGACGCCACTTTTTGAGGATTTTTACTGATCATTAAAGTGTAATGAATATTGGTGAGGATTTAGATTTTGTTGCAGTAACTGTAAGGATTAAAATTTGAGGGATGGCTATGGATAGCCAAACACAGTGACCTGTTTCTCCAGCTTTCACATGTAGCTTATCTAACTTGCCTGTTGAAATTAACATATCTTGTGATAAAGGCTAAGTCAGCTGCTGGAAGTCATGCAGCTGACGTAGTTTTTTTTTTTTTTTTAAGTAAAAAGTTAAACTATGAAAACCTTGGAGTTACAGAAAAATAAACTGGCTCTGTCATTCTACTGCATTCACTCACCTGTGAAAATCTGAATGAAGCCGAAGAGGATGATGATGATCAAGGCTAGCAATTTGGAAGCCGTGAACAAGTCCTGGACCTTGGTGGCTGCTTTCACACTGATACAGTTTACAAATGTCAGGGAGGCTACAAGCAGCGGGGAGATATAAAACAGACTACAATCAGGAATCTGGTGAATGATCAGCTGCAATGAGGTGTTTCAAATACATATTTTAAAAATGAATTTTTGTTGGTAACCCAAACAAAGCAAGCCCAGCCAGCATCATCTACTCACTAAGACACAGGCAGGCAATGAGCTTGGCCGCGCTGTCGGGCACAGTGCAGCTGGGGTAGAGAGGTTTCAGAAGATAGGTAGCAAACACCAGCGACACCACATATTGTGAAGATGGCCGGATGATGAGCATCTCCACCCACAGCTTCAGAAAGGCCGCCAGTTCGCCATACACCTCAAGGATATAAGTGTAGTCTCCTCCAGACTTGGCAATAGTTGTGCCCAGCTCTGCGTAGCATAGGGCACCCATGGTGGATATCACCCCACAGGCGGACCAAACGATCAGGGAGAGTCCAGCAGAGCCGGTCTCTTTAACAACACCTGTCGGTGTGACGAAAATGCCCGAGCCGATGATGGTGCCTATAATCATTCCGACACCATTGAAGAGGGTGATGCTACGTTTGAGCTCAATCTTCTCCCCCTTGCCTGGCAGGCTGTTAGTGGAACCTGTGGCAGCAGGAACAGAACTGATGGGGTCAGATGGAGATGCTGGTTGCTCCACGATAAGACCATCTTGCTCTGGCTCTGCTCCAGTCGCTGGTGGTGAGAAGACAGCAGAAAGAGAGACGATCAGTTGACAGAGTCACTCATTGTCAGACAAATTGGAAGAATTTACAAGCTTTCTTACTGAGTTGTTTTGGATGCTGGTTACTTTGAAAAATTATAATTAAAAAAAACTTGCATTACTATTAGAAGAATACATATTATTTTTAAAAAAAAAAGAAATTTGTGTCAATCAGTGCTTATGCAGTTTACATTCTGAACCAGGTGTCCCCACTAAACTCTTTCTGTCGGTGTAAACACACACTGCATCAGATAGCTGTGCTTCCATACCCACTTTCTTCTGCCCAATATGTGCCACATTTCCACACCTGTCACCTGCTACCATAAAAGCATCTCTTCAGCATCAACTCTCCAATTCTACTCTTGCGTCAGGCAATGTTGCATCAGAGCGCATGGTGGAATAATGCAGCGCTGCACCATGTGGCATTTACAGGAGTGTGAGCATGCACTGTACCTACCCCCCATCTTCTCCTTGGCAACGCTCTCCCGACTGCCTCTCGATTTCAGCTCCGGCTCAGCCATCTTCCCTCTCAGTCTGAGTCCCCTTGTCTTGTCTGTTTCCTCCTGCCGCCCTTTTCCTTCCCTTCTTTATGTCTCCTTCCTCTTTCTGCGGATTTACACTCTATGTCTCTCTCTCTCTCACACTCAGCTCTCCCTCTCTCTCTCTCTCTACGTCCTGATTCGTCCTCTCTCACCCACATGCGCCCATGTGCACACACTGCCGCCGTCATTCAGACTAGAATTCATCTGACCCTGATCCTCTCTGTCTCTCTCCCTCCCTCCCATCCTGTATCCCCCACACAGCAGGGAGGAGCTGAACCTTTGTGATGCTGCTGTTGCGTGAGCCTACGCCCATTCCAAGTGAATGATGGGATAGCTAAGAGGGGGAAGTAGGTTGCAGGAAGGCACCATTTGGAAGGGCTACCATGTGACGCTGTAATCTTTTTGTGTACTGCCTAATCCTGTGGTATACAGTATGCCTATGTGTGTCACTGTGTGCTTTCACGTCAGAGGCCATTAGAATGAATGCTGTAGAGCTAGTGCTCCCCCTATTGGTCACAAAATGGAAAAACAACTGTCTTTATTCTGCCTGAAAAGTGAGATCACAGAGAAAATGGAGATCCATTGGCCATTTTGAGTGCAGACAGTGTACAATGATTAAGCTTATTTATGTTCCTGTTTTCCCTGTATGGGTTACAAGGTCTTCAAACTGGACCATACCCACCCAAAATTACAATATCAAGAGTACTCACAAGTGGTAAACCTTGAGTAAAATGTACAATCAATTGCAAAAATGATTTGGCTGGAAGTTATTGCTGCTTGTAGGGAATGTGTGTTTTATCAGAAAGATAAAGAAGCTGAGACTAAGGATAAAATGTAAATAAAATTTGAGTGAAATGATTTATAATATTTAAACCTTGTCTTTAATTGGAAAGACAATATATTCAATTTTTACATCCAAAAATATGTTTATGTTCAAACTGATTGTATAGCAATTTGAAAATACTGTTTGCTAACATAAAATTGCATTTCATGGGTGCATGTAGTGCCCTTGCATGTTTTTTTTTTGGTTGTTGTTTTGCTTTTATGAATGTAATCATGGTCAATATAATTTGGCTTTTTTTTTTTTTTTTTTTTTAAAGTTTTTTTTAAAAAATTT
>VUQS01004280.1:8520-25355 GCA_015108495.1 Heterochromis multidens
GTACTTCCTTTTTCTAAATGTTTTATATCATGTATATCACAGGCGTGTCAGTGCTACAATGAAAATGCTTTATTCCACTGTTCTGTGTTACAGGGATAAATTCCTGTTTGACATACTGTGGAGGAGAGCGGTTACACTCTGCAGTAAATGTTTATGCAAGTTTTTTTTTGTTTTTAAAAAATTAAATAAATGGAAACAAATGCTTGTGAGGTAGTCTCAAAGTTTTGGGCCAGTTTTGGTATTTTATTCACTTTCTGGGGGTCCAAAATTAATCCTCAGGGGACAGCAGTAGTCAAATTTAGTCACATCAGTATGGAAAATATGAATGTGCAACATCCTGTATTAACATCTGTGTTGTGTGTTTCCTGTGCAGTTTGACCAACCAAGCTTCCTGTATGTTTCTTGAGCCTTTTAAAAAAAATAAATAAAGCTATTGTACCTTTAAAAGACAAAAAACCTGCTCTGGTGTCTTTCTTGAGAAACAAGCCTCCTCTTTAGAGTGAAGAGCAACAATACAAACACTGTTATAGTGTACGTGTAGCTATAATTATGACCTCGTTGGTACTGTCTTCAGAAATATTTAACAGACTAAGATTGAATGTAAAAGTGTAGGTGTTATTTTCCTGTTTTTTAATATTTAAATTTAGTATAGCAGTTCATTAAAGTGTAACACTTTCCTCTTTAGCATGCATAAGAATGACACGTTGATCAGACACTGCTGCATATAGTATTTTAGCATTTCCTCTTTCAGGGGTTCAGCTACCTTACATTTAAAGTACTCTGTCTTCAATAGTAAATAGATTTCATGATGTATTAACAATATTTTTAAGTCTTGTCCCTACTGAATCCTTTCTTTTGTATTATTATTTGCATCTGCAAATAGAAAGCTACTCCTGCCTTCATGAGCATCATGTTTTTGCTGAGACTCATTTGGCTGGGTGTTGAGTTCAGTGCATAGCCATTTTAGAGGCTGCAGTGTGTGATGCTGTTGAACTGCACTGCATTATAATATACACTCACTGGCCACTTCATTAGGTACACCTTGCTTGTACCACTTTGGATCTCCCTTTCGGTTTTGATGTGCTGTGCATTCAGAGATGTCCATCTGCAGACCTCGGTTATAACGAGTGCTCATTTAGCTCTGACCAACAGAACCGCTGCTCGCTGGATATTTTCTTGTTTTTAGGCATTTTTCTGTAAATCCTAGAGATGGTTGTGGGGGAACATCGCAGAAGACCAGCAGTTTCTGAAATACTCAGACCAGCTCTTGTGGCACCAACAACCACAGATCTTTATATAGATGTTACAGATTGTCTAAAATATTGTAATTCAACCAGAACCATCCTTTAAAAAAAAGAAACAGAAAAATTGTGCTTAAGTCCTAAGATGTCAGCCTCGGCTAGAAATTGTAGTATCAGTTAAGATATAATTTGTCTCAGAAATGACAGAAAAGCTGAAATTAGTGAATAACTTGCCTGACCCAGGTAGACCTGCAGTGTTTACTGTTTCCCCGCATCACAAATCACCTGAGCCCAGACAGCAGGTTAATCAGACTCTGAGCCTAACTAAACTCTGCATTGATTAACTCTGAGACAGGAAATTCTGAGGTTTCTGAAAAGACACCAGGGTTCACCATGGCAACAAGTAAATAAAGAGCAGATCCTCCATTTTAATGAAGTGGACCAAAGAGTATAAAAGTTTGTTCATGTGGACCACAAAAAAAAAATAAGAGGGCATCGTTTTAATCAGCGTTGTCTCACTCGGTCATCCTTTACTGAACTTAAACTTTCATGAATAGATGAAGCTGAAATCCCACCAAATTTTACATTTTGAATTTAAATCAGATTATTCAGACAGGGATGAAATGTATGGGACAACAACTTAGGATAAGAATATGGATCAAACAGATTATACAGTTAAATTATGAACTCGTGATATTAATTAGACCTAGTAATACTGATTTTGGTGATTTGGCGTGGAAAAAATGTCTTTAGGTTCAAACTTTAAAATTTAAACATCTATTCTATTATTATTCTATTATTGTTAAATGTGTGGCAGCATATTTCCACACGATATATAAGAACACGTTTAGACTCTTAAAATAATTTTAGCCTCATCTTTTTTTGCAAGATCCAGTTGTGAAAGGCATTATTTTTCTCAGGTGTGACTGATTACAGCATGGCAAATGATTGATCACTGTTTTATTTAGAAGCGATTACCTCAGTGAATGGCTCAGTGTAGCGGAAAGGGCTAAAACATGACAGCTGCCTTAATGTGCACAGAGTCAGCTCATTAAGCCGATAAATTATGTTTTTAGCTTATAATAATTCTGCAATGATACCTGTCTTTTTCCTTACATTGATTGACTGGTTATTAAAGCACTCATGTTAAATATAACAATTAATGAACTAACATCTAATTAAGATTTGAGTGTTTGAAAAAACATAAACTTTTGCAGATTAATGAGCTCTAATGTGTGCTTTGATATCGACTGTATGAAAGACAGCTGGTTCAGGTGCAGCAGGAGGGGAAGAGTCAGAGACAAACTCAAGGTTTGTTGAAGAAAACCTGCCTGTGAGCAGGTTAGGTTCACAGTGTGTCACCCCAGTAACTGACTCAGAGTTATAGTTGTCTCTCTTTCTGGAACAGTTTCCCTGATCTCAGGGCTAACAAACTCAGAGCTTTACCTAAACCTGCCTTCTGGAACCACAGGCCTCTGGACTAAAGTTGGCTTCAGCACAACACAAATGGAACTCAAACAGCTGCACAATGTGACAGCAAAAGTAGTCTGGACAATACATCTGCACAGCAAAACATATTAATTCTATTAATATCTGTCATTATGTAGCTGGAGCCCCACCTTTAAATACAGAAGTTACTTTAACTTTAAATAAATAAAGTTGTAGTCTAAAATATACATTTGATATATTTTTAATGTTTTGGCCTATTCTGCTCTGTTCCATATTTATTCTTGCAGTCTATTAGAGCAGCTTTGCATGATTCACACTATATAATAATCCCTGTTTATGGTATAACAGGCCTTGCTGCAGTCCCTCAGCTTGTGCAGTGTCTGAAACAAGCCTTTTCAGCTCCTTTAAAAGCACCATCGATTTAAATTAGCCTTTTCCTGACTGGCTGTCCTTTAATAACACAAAGTTTTAATAGCATGTTGGTGGGGCTCTGGGCAAATAGCCAGAGCTGTTTGTATGAGATGACCTTATTATCTTTTCTTATACAAAGCCACGGGTAGAAAAAACACAAGCTGACCTCATTATTTATCACATTGATCATGTTTAATATCCATCAACCAACATCAGTTGGTTCAGTTGGTTCAGTTCATCACCATGAACATCCACCATTGTAACTCTTCATATAATAAGTCTTCTTTTAAGGTTTTATTTCCTCTGCATCAGGTTTAATCTGTCACAGGCCCACTGAGTGAATTCAGGATGTTTCCTTAACATATATTAAAGTCACATTTTCAGAACAGAAAGACTGTTTAATTAATTCCTATAATTCAAAATATTGTGTTAGAGATGTGCAGTAAGAGACACACAGGGAGTATAAGCTATGAAAGAGGGTGATACTCTGATGCTGACCTGCACAAACGTGCCAAATAGAGATAAAACTGAATAAACTGCAGAATGAAACCTGAGTAATCACTCTACTACTGACAGCAGAACATGTGGCTGTACAGCAATGTGTCAGAACACAACTCTGTGCATGTAAATGCAGAGGTGGGAAGTAACGAAGTACAAACACTTTGTTACTGAACTTAAGTAGAATTTTTCTGTACTTTACTTGACTATTTATTCTTCTGACAACTTTTTATTTGAACACAAATATTTGGACTTTCTACTGCTTACATTTTAAAACAAGCTCATTACTTTTGGTTTAACACATCTGAGGAGAGTTATTTTTTCACATCACTGCGCCTTCAAACTTCAGTCTGATTTGAGCCTAAACAGTAACACATGACAGACAATCCTACTGGTGTATCAATCACCAGGGTTATCACATACAGAGAGATGAAAAAGGCAAAACCATATAATTTATGCATCATTTATAGCGCCATAGTCAGGGGTTAATGCGAGCCGATGTTTTTGGTGCAGATGTCTGTAAGTTGTGTTCGTGGTACTTCAGCAACTAACTAGCCCTACAGAAGAGGAGCGAGCATAAAGGGAGTAACGTTTTTAAGTATCAGGTAATTTTAAATGCAACTTTTCTATCAGCTCAACAAATATCAGCAAACACACAAACTGTTTGTGTGCAGTTTGTCTCTCAGTGTGTCTGATAGCTAAAGGTCCAGCTGCTGGATTTCCAGGGAGAGAAAAGAATGAGAGCTAACTTCAGTCAGATATTGGATCTGTACATGACATGAAGTTGTGATTTTAATATTGTGAAACATTTGCAAAACAAACTGAGGTTTACTAACTTTGTGTTATTTAAAGGTTGCATGAAAATCCTCTGCAGGTTAGTGCAGGATAAACAGGTTAGTTTGTACTGTGATGGATTTAAAGTAAAGAACAGTGTGTGACTGGTGCACAGCAGCTGTGGTGTTCATGGTCAGAGTTCGGTTACATTAAGTATAACAGAGATGAATCTGAATTTAAGCTGATGATGCTTAGATTCACATTTCATGAATTCCACCTTCATACCAACTTTATAGCGTCCAGTATAAAGACAGTATAAACTGTATACTGTCAGTGTAGGGGATGGAAATTAGACAACTCATGAAACATCTGCTTACATCTGGTTGAATTCAGCTGTGTAAATCCACAAAGAGCAGCAGCAGCAGGTCAGCTGATCACAGCCTGAACACTAAAAAAATCTGCTGGAGCTCACAACAGAAATTAGTGTGAGTTGTGATTCTTTGCTCCATGCTGAGACACTACAACCGATTTTAGGGTTCCTCCACCTGCTGAATCCCACTTTAACCCCTGACTGTACTCAGGGGTTACTTTGCCTCCACACCTGTTTAGGTGTAACCCTCTACATTTGGGGTGGCTGTAGCTCAGGAGGTAGCGCAGGTCATCTATTAGGTTGGTTGGTGGTTTGATCCCTGGCTGCTCGGTCTACATGCCTAATGTCCTTGGGCAAGATACTAACCCCAAGTTTCTCTCTGATGCATCCATCAGAGTGTGAATGTGTGTAAATGTTAGACAGAAAGCACTTAAGCACAGAAAAAAGTGCTTGTATGAATGGGTGAATGAGGCATGTTGTATAAAGCGGTTTGAGTGCTCTGGGAGAGAAGAAAAGCGTTTTATAAGAATCCATCAATTTTACAATGTAGGCAACAGAAAATAGAGCTGTTTTTAAAAATTCTTCTTTTTCTCTGCTCATGTTCTACATAACTGATTCAAGCTGAGTACACTCATTAGAATTCAAAATTTAGACTGAAATAAAGTTTGTATACCCATGTACTAATATCATTTCATTATATTAATATAGCACGAGGTTCAGTTAGCTTTGCACTAAAATAGCTGGTAGAAAGTAGCTCAGAAGAGCTACTTTTACTTTCTTACTTTGAGTACATTTCAGAGCCTGTACTTTTTCACTTTAACTTGAGTAAAGAAGTTGAATCAGTACTTCAACTTTTACCAGAGTATTTTTAACACAAGTATCTGTACTTCTACTTAAGTACACAATGTCAGTACTTTTGCCACCTCTGTGTAAATGTAACTGTGACTTGTAAGTAGACTTTTGGATGCTGTAATTCAGTGGCTTTGAGGTGCAACCAAAGATTCTGCAAAGTCCTGACCTTTTTCTCTAAGCTGCACACATAGCCACTGAGCTACACTGAATGTGTTGTCATCACTGTGCTCAAACCACACAATCAACAGCACCATCATCCGTACTGTAAAAGACTAGAGCAGCACTTCCGCTGTGTGTGTCAGTGTTGCTGTAGCTGAGAAATGCACTTCTCCATAGATGATTTATGTCAAGAAGATCCACTGACATTTAAATGTGTTCCATGTTACTAAAAGCCTGATGTGGGATTTGACTCTGACTTTAGTGACATCTAGTGGTATTATTGGGAAAGTGTTATAAAGAGCAGTGCATGAGTTCCTGTTGAAAAAAGACATTTGAGATGTTTCGGGATGCTTATCAGTGGTTTTAAATGTACCAGCTGATGAATGGCTCAATATCTGACCTCTGTCAGGTGAATGGCAGCAGAAAATGCAGCAGAAGATGCATGAAGATGACTTCATGGTGGTAAAGTCTATATTTTATATACAGCCTGTGAGTGTGTGTTTCTCATCTCTGTGCTGTGTATTAATAATCTATCCCTCTCTCTTCATATATACAGTATAGTAATGGATTGAAATCTTGCAGCACCTGCAACATCCCCCCTACTCAAGAAGGCACATGTACAGGCCCGTCTTCAGTTTGCCAGTGAACCACTAAAATGATTCAGTGAAGACTTGGGAGAAAGTGCTGTGGTCAGATGAAACCAAAATCCAGCTCTTTAGCATCAACTTGACCTGCCAAGTTTGGAGGAAGAGAAATGTTGAGTATAACCCAAAAAAACACCATCCCCACAGTCAAGCATGGAGGTGGAAACATTATGCTTTGGGCTGTTTTTCTGCTAAAGGATACAGGAAGACTTCACCACATTGAGGTGCCATGTACCATAAAATCTTGGACGAGAACCTCCTTCCCTCAGCCAGAACACTGAAGATGGGTCATGGATGGGTCTTCCAGCAGGACAATGACCCAAACATACCGCCAAGGCAACAAAGGAGTGGCTAAAGAAGAAACAGATTAAGGTGTGGCCGAGTCAGTCTCCAGACCTCAGTCCTGTAGAAAATCTGTGGAGGGAGCTGAAGCTTCAAGCTGCCAAGCAGCAGCCAAGAAACCTAAAGGATTTAGAGAGTTTCTGTAAAGAGGAGTGGGCCAAAATCCGTCCTGAAATGTGTGCAAACCTGGTGACCAACTACAAGAAATATCTTAACACTGTGCAACAACAAGGGTTTCTCCACCAAGTATAACTTTTATGTGATATGTTTTTTTCTGGATTTTTGGTTGATATTCTGTCTCTCTCCATTAAAATGAAGCTACTATAAAAATTAGAGACTGTTCATTTCTTTATGAGCAAACATACAAATTCAGCAGGGGATCAAATAATTATTTCCCCTACTGTACATTCAAAATAAGTAGCTATGTCTCCTGTAAATTGGTTTTCTTAGTATATTTGAAGAAACAAACAGCTGAACCTCTTAGAAACAGAGCCTATCAGGAAAAACAGCCTTTCAATCAACAATCTAAGGTGGAAATATTATGCTTTGGGGCTGTTTTTCTGCTAAAGGATACAGGACGACTTCACCACATTGAGGTGCCAATGGACGGGGCCATGTACCATAAAATCTTGAATGAGAACCTCCTTCCCTCAGCCAGAACACTGAAGATGGGTCGTGGATGGGTCTTCCAGCATGACAATGACCCAAAACATACCAGGAAGACAACAAAGGAGTGACTTAAGAAGAAGCACATTGAGGTCATGGAGTGGTCTAGCCAGTCTCCAGACCTCAATCCTATAGAAAATCTGTGGAGGGAACTGTTTGTGTCATCCAGGTCATGGTAGTCTTGAGAACTTTAAAAGAGAATACAACTGTGCTTCTTTAGGTTTGTGAAGATGTTTCTCCTCTCATACAAGAGGCTTCTTCAGTTCTAAAAACAAATGGTGGGGAGTCCCAGGTATTTAACCCCTAGTGAGGGCTATGCCCTTTGGAGTTGGTCCTGAGGGTTGCTGACCCACTGTTGATCATGTGAGTTGTCACATGAGCCAAGCTGTGAAAAAACCCTCAGGACCAACTCCAAAGGAAACCACCCCCATTTCCATTAAAATGAAACTACCATGTTCATGTTCATTTCTTTGTAAGTGAGCAATTTTACAAATTCAGCAGGTGATCAAATAACTGTTTCCCCCACTGTGTATGTATGCAATTTAAAAAAGATAATTATAATAATAATGTATTAATAATAAACTATTTATATAGGGCTTTTCTTAACAAAGTTACAAAATCTACAGAAAGACTAATCCAAGAAACACTTAAAACATTAATAAAGAAAAAAACAAGTTTATTAACAACAAGTAATGAAAAGTAAAGTAAAGAAAAGAAAAAAATGCTATGATGATTGTTTCTTGCTGTAGTTTAATTCCTGGGATTTCCAGGGATGCCAGTCAGTATATTAAATGTATGAATAAATATGTATGTTGGTAGGATGAGGATTAAAGAATATGTAGTTTATCTCTTTAATAAATGTTTTCTGTAATTTCTTGTGATATCATGACCTCTTGGTGAAAGGTGACACTGTATGTGCTGTTTCTGGAGCGAGCCACAAATCCTTAAAACAAAAGAAAAAGTTGCAGTATCAGCTCTTTAGCAGTGGTGACCTGTACAGGAGTCCATAACAGGCTAAATTACCATAGAAACGATACATTTTATCAGTCTTTTGGATGAACAAGAGTAGCTGATATGTAGGTAAGTATCCTATAATATGCAATTATACACAACTCACATAACTGGAACTCTTAATAACTGTGTTAAGTAATAAGTAATAAGTGTTATCAGCACTCAAATCCATCCATCCATCTTCTTCCACAGTCTTTGGACTGTGGGAGGAAGCCGGAGTACCCCGAGAGAACCCACTCAGACACGGAAGAACATTCAAACTCCACGCAGAAAGGGCCCGGGCTGGTTTCAAACCTAGGACCTTTTTGCTGTGAGACGACAGTGCTATTGTCCGCAGCATCGTGCTGCCCTGCACTTTTTTTCCAAAGTATACAAAAAAAAAGTACCAAGAAACAGTAAAAAGCTGTGGACATATAATTTCCCTCTGCAGAGTATTTGCAGTGTTATTTTTGTATTAAAATGGATTAGTGTACACTGTACACGGCTGCATGGGCTGGTTTATTATATTAAGAAATAATAAGTGCATGCACAAATTTAAGGTATTATTGTGGTTGTGAAAACACTACAAGCTTGACTAAGAAATAAACACAAGATACTGGTGTACGTACCTATTACTGTTTCTGTGGCTGTGTCTGATTTGCATGTATGATCAAAGTGAACATTACAGTTCATGCACTGTTAAAGCGGTGTGATGAGAAGTTTGCTGTATGGCTTTCGATAGATAAGATCAATACCACACACAGGCTGTGAAAATAGAGGCCAAAGCCACTTCTCTCTGTCTCTCTGTCCAAAGTTCACAAATATAGCTACATATGTTGTTTGTTTAATCCACACACAAAAAGACATGTAACTTTTTTTATAGCATCTTAACTACATCCTGTCCACTGGTTTCCTAGCAACTTTACTGTAATGACGAGGTGTCCCTGCATCCAGCTGTGACAGTAAGTTATGGTTGAGAAAATCTGAAACAACCTGAGTTTTTTTTTTTTACATGGTAAGTTTTTTTCTTTTTTCCATTTTTTCCATTAAGAAATAAAAATACAATAAACTAAATAAACTGTATTAAACTATATTTTACTAGAATATAGTAAGAAAAGATAAGAAAAGGAACTTTTTTCTTTTAAAATAAACTTGGCTATTTAGCTTTTCTTCACAGCTTCTAGTTAGTAGTGGTCAATAGATTTTAAAATGCAATGAAATTATCGTAATGAAAATGAATAAAAATACATAAACTGGTATAGAAATAAAATAATTGTCGTGTACTGTCAAATAGATGAGGAGTCACTGATTGATGAAAAGCTAAAATAACATCTGACACCAAGCAGGTGCCAGTTAGTTTGCATACTGGGTTCCTCTTAAAATAAGAAGTGGGAAACTACAGCATTGTTCGTGAGATTTGAACATGCAGTATTGCATAGCTCTATCAGTTTTATTAGGATTACATTGTTCCTCTTTATTAGTATTGCCAAAAAAGAAATTTAGTAAATGAAATGAAAAAGAAACTGTCAGGTTGCTCCTTCAGTGTGGCAGCACTGAAAAAGAAACAAGCAGAGGTACAAAAACTGATGCTGAGTTGTAGCATTATATTATATTATTATATTATATTATTATTATTATAAGGGTCCAGTTTTATTTACACTAACTAAAACTGCTGATTTAAAGATCTCATCTTCAAAATTGTCACCTGATAGGGGAATGATCGTTAACCCATAAGAGCCCAGACCCATTTCTACTTTCAGGACAATTATGAACTATTAAAATTATGAACTTTAAAAGGAACGTTCCTCAGTGTTTAAAGGGGCGATGACACCTGTGTCACCATGGGTTCTTATGGGTTAATAATCTTTATTATTAGTTCATTAGGTGCAGGAATAGTTCCAGAATTTTTCAGATGGGGTGGAACAGTGCAGAGCAAAAACAAGGCACGGGGTTCAGGAAATCAGAGTATTTGATCTAAATTTGTGTGTAAAACATTAGGGAAGATTTTCAGACTTGGGTGCAGCCTTGTGCCCTTGTGCCAGTGTATTGAGTGAAAAGTGGCATGGGTCATGTTTCCCACTGTGTAGCATCCCCTGTTCTTTTAACAACAGTCCATGAATGTCTGGGAACTGAGGAGGCCAGCTGCTGGACTTTTGGGAGAGGACTTCTTTGTCCGGTATTTTCCATTCATGATGTGCCACATGTTAAACATCTGAACCGCAGGCAGGCCAGTTCAGCACCCAGACTCTTCTACTTCGAAGCCATGCTGTTGGAATAGCTGCAGTATGTGGTTTAGCATCGTCCTGCTGAAATATGCAGGGCCTTCCTGACAAAGACCTCGTCTGCCTGGGAGCAGATGTTGCTCTAAAACCTGTATATACCTTTCAGCATTGATGGAACCTTTCTAGATGTACAAGCTGTCAATTCCATAGGCACTGATGCACCCCCATACCATCATAGATGCAGGCTTTGAACTGAGTGCTGATAACAAGCTGGATGGTCCTCTTTAGTTTGGAGGATGTGGTATCCATGTTTTCCAAAAAGAATTTCACGTTTCAGTCCATTTTAAATGAGCTTTGGTTCAGAGAAGACGGCAGCATTTCTGGATCATGTTCACATATGGCTTCTTCTCTGCATGATGGAGCTTTAACCTGCATGTGTGGATGTCACAGTGAGCTGTGCTCACAGACAGTGATTTCTGGAAGTGTTCCTGAGCCTATGCACTGATTTCCATGACAGAATCAGGCCTGTTTTGAATGCAGTGCTGCCTGCGGGCCTGAAGATTACGGGCGTCTAATGTAGATTTTCATCTTTTCATCTCTGGACAGAGATTTCTCCAGATTATTTGAATCCTTTGATGATGCTTTTTATGGTAGATGATGAGATATTCAAAGTCTTCACAATTTTACCTTAAGTAACATTATTCTGAAATAGTTCTTCAATTTGCAGAACCTCTGCTCATCTTTACTTCTGAGAAACTCTGCCTCTCTAAGATGCTCTTTTTATACCCAGTCATGTTACTGACCTGCTGCCAGTGAACCTAATTGGTTGCAAACTGTTCCTCCAGTTGTTTCTTTTTAGTACCACTTACTTTTCTAGTCTTTTGTTGCCCTTATCCCAACTTTTTTCAGTCATGTTGCTGCCATCAAATTCAAAATGAGCTAATACTTTTCATAAAATAGCAAAAAATATCAACAAAATACCTCTACATACGTGTTCTACTATGAATAAAATATGGGTTTAGAATGATTTGGGTTTTGATGTTTGAGTTACACGATCATAAAAGGTTATAAAGTGTTTACAACATTCAGCTAAGTTCACTGTACTATTAAAATTTTTGCCTGGATAACAATTTGTGCTTATTTGTGAAAATTTGCTCTGTAATATTTGCCTGTTTATTAGTATATATTACACCGTAAATAAAGCATCATTATAAATCAAGTTGTACAGCTGTATCTCTGTTATGTTCTGGTAAATGTGTATGCCTTCTAGTAGACTAGCATATGGAAGGCACTCAGATTAATCATGTATGTGCTTAAAGTGATTTTGGATTAGGGCTGAGCTTATAGGATTAGAATGTTCCACTAGCTGGATGGACCCTTAAATAGATCAACCTGAAGCTGCCTTTGCCTCAGAGCTGTAGGAGAATCACGATTTGACAGCAAATATTTCAACAATAGGACTGTCTCTGTCCAGACGTGCAGGTAAGTGTGTGCAGTATTGTATTTTGTATTTATGTATATATTTTGTACAGCAATGTATTTTTAACATTTCTGCATTTTCTCTCTTTTTTTTCCTATTAAATCTTTATTTTTGCCTGTGTGGACTTCAAAAAGTATATGAAAACATATGAGAATATCAGAGGGGACATTTCCTGTCAGTGAACTGAAACTCTGAATAATCAACAAGTCCATAAAATCTTTCCTGTGTACAGTTCTTTAGCATGTTATTTTCTTCAAATTTTTCTGTGACACAAAAAAGAATTATAGTTTCTGGTCTGAAAAGTTCATGGTTGCTTTTTCAAAGCTGCTTCTTCTATTTACTTTTTTAGTTTTTATTGCTAAGTATTCACATGAACTTTCTGGTCCATCCAGTTTTATAGGGCCTTTTTAAATAATTGTACTTTTCATGTTTCTTCAGCAATGGCTGATGTCTTCAGAGGCCTAAACCTCCTCGAGACCCTTAAAGAGTCTATTGAGAGCAATAAGTTATCAGATGTCAAGGAAGCAGTGGAAAACCTCCTTATTAGCAGGATCAACTTGGCTGTGGTGGGAGACCGTGGGGAAGAAAAAGCCTCCTTCATGAACTCCCTCCGTGGTCTTGGGGCTGATGATGAAGGAGCAGCTCCTTTTCCATCCCCTGTTGCTCCAGAGGGAGTAGCAGGCTACCCTAATCCTAAACACCCTGACTTCCGCCTGTGGGATCTGCCACCTGTCCCAGACATATCCCCATTTGAAACAGAGGGATACATGGATAGATATAAGTTCCTCCGCTACAATGCAGTCTTTCTGACATCCACACAGACAGTCCAACCCAACAGTGTGGATGTTTTCTTAGAGGTCCTTTCCCTGCAGCGACAAACTGTGTATTTCATCCTCTTCGCTTCAGTGAAAGATACAGAAAAGATCCTGGAAGAAAAAAGGAAAGCCAGTCTGGAAGTGCTGAAGTCAAAGGGTGTGGCACAGCCTAAAGTCTACTTGGTCCGACCAGCCACCCTGGAGAAGTTTGACTTCCCTAGTCTGTTAGCAGATATGAGTAAAGACCTTCCAGAGATCCGAGCGCACGCCCTTGTCTTGGCTCTACCAACGCTCACCTCAGCCCTGGTCACTCAAAAAAAGGACGCATTCAAAGCACTAGTATGGGCAGCTGCTTCACTGTCAGGTGGAGTATCAGCTATTCCTGTTCCCCTTGTAGCATCAGTGGTGGACTCAAGTATAGCAGTGCGGATTTTAACCAAAGCACAGTTATCTCTTTGCCTGGATAATGAATCAGTGGAGCGACTAGCCCGACAGCGAGGCATGGAACCTACAAAACTTAAAGAGTTGCGAAACTGTGTACTGTCAGTGGAGGTCAGCAAAGGTGAAGTGAAAAGACGGCTGGCAGTGGCAGAGAAGGACTTGGCCACAGTTTCCTCAAAGCTGCTGGAGATGGCAATGCCTAGAAATGCCCGTTCTGTCAGCCGCTCCTTTGCTGCTATGTTGCAAGCCTTAAACAGTGCTACTGATGAGATGGCAGCTGATGCTCAGAACATACTGGTGGCTGCTCTTGGAGAGGGGAAATGAAGTCAAAGGTTTTTCTCTTTGTGTAATGTTCACCTCCACTTTTATGTTACGAAATAACGTAAAAGTGTAAAAGTATGTTTTCTGTGTTTTCACTTTTAATACAAAAGTATACTGTTAGTACTGTGTAAGCATAAATTCTGTAAATAAATGCCAAGTTCTTTAAGCTTCTCTATGCCTGTTTAAAAAATGTATTAATTAATTAAAAAAAATAAAAAATAATTTGCTCACATAGCAGTAGCTTTCACTTTTAATAATAACGCTTCAATAGAGGAAGTGGGAGGAAGTTCAACTAAACGCACACCATAACAAGCATGTTGAAAAAAACATGTTTTACGACTAAAAGAGATTCTCCTCTAGCTTGATTAGGCATGCAAATATTTTCAAGTCAACTGTGAAAACTTCCTCATTGCTACTTTAGGAGGGATCATGCCTTCTACGTACTCTGAGTGGGTCCTCTAAGGTAAGAATAAGCTTTTTTTGTACTTCTTGGCCTGAAAAGCTCCTCTCTGCTCCCTCTACTGCCTAATTAAATTGATAAACTTATCAGTAAGTAAGTAACTTCTGTCTGTAAAGATTCATCTCGAGCAATGTGATGGTTTGATGTCTGTTTTTTTTCTAGAGAAAGTTAAGTTTTAATTGGTCAAACCCATTTGATTCAATGGGAAATGTTTTAAATTATTTGTGATCTGAATTCAGGTTTCCCCTGGAAACACTAACCTTGTATCCACAAAGCTTCACTTTAAGTGATAAATCTGCTGTAAACTTTTGACACTAAATTCATTTTCTCCTGTGTTACACTGAAACTTTAGGAGGATAAATGACAAAATGTATAAAATAAATGCATTGTAATGCTTTCATTGTGTTTGTGTAATGAGTCAGTAAATGCATGACTGATGAAGCAGACAAATGTCATTTTAACAAAAAATGAAAACAATGTTGTCCAAAACATATTTTAGATTTTAAAAACAAACAGAACCTTAAAATGTATTGAATCCAAGAACAAAGGTTTCTTATGGACACTGCTGTATCAGCACACCAACAGCAGTAGAGGGAGTGTTAAAATCTCTATGTCGATCTATTTTTTTCCAAAAAACAAAATGACAACTGCACTGCTGTGGTTGTGTGAAAAAAGAGCCTCCAGTGTAACTATTTCATTAACCACAAGTGTACAAGAAAGTGCAATAGCAGTAACAAACAGGAAGAAGAAAATCCTCACAGTAGCAAACAAAAAGCTACTTTGTTATAAGTCGTAAAGCTTACATTATGACTCGACTGCATGAAAAAGGTTCTGGTGTGTGTTGAGGTGTGTACAAATTATTCTTTGTTTCTTGTTGCAGAAATCAAGCTTTTGTCCCATGTGAAAATGAAAGCTCACATCTTTGGGTGGTTGATATTTCTGGCTCTAATTAAAAGTAGGTGTTTCATGACTCCATGATGAGAGAAATGTCTTCTTTTAACATTTGCATTAGAGTCACATTTATTAACTAACTTTTCCACTGGTTTTGTCATCACTATAGGTTTTTCTTGTAACCGAAACCCATTCGAACTAAAAACCGATAACTTGACAGCTACAGAAGGGTCCTGCGTTGAAATCGAATGCAAAGTCTCAGTAAACGTTAAGCTTGTTGAGGCAGACTGGTTTTGGATGAAGGATGCAAATTGGACTGATGAAAAAGTTTATATTGCAACTATTATTTACAGTTCATCTGAGTTAAAACATCCTGTCAGTCCACACTTTGCAAAAAGGGTAAAATATGTTGGCTCTCCAGCTGAAGAATGGAAAACTGCTACTTCATCCTCACAAAAGAAATGCAGTATTTTGATCCACGACCTGAATAAAACTGACAGTGGAAGTTATTCTTTTAGATTACTTGGACAAGGTGACTATAAATGGGTAACTAAGCCATTTATAAACCTCACAGTTACAGGTAAGTGCAAAGCTCAGAGTACTGAAAGATATACTGTGTTCATAATGTACTTTACACTATAAAAACATTGAAAATGAGCTACTGTTGTACTTTTTGTGCTAAGTTTATATACAAAAATCATTTGAGTCTCTTTTTTTTCATTAACATTGTAATAATCAACAATATTCTCCATTTTCTACATTTCTTTGGGCTTCTCAACGGGAATATGCATAAATGAAATGATCCCTCAGGTTGCTCTGTTTTGCACATACATGTAGACAAACATATGCTAATAATTGCCATATCTGACCAATCACTGGACCATAGTCAGAAGGTGTATGATTTATGACAATGTTACAAGATAGTTTAACCCTTTCATGCATAGCAGTCACTACAGTGGACAGATATTCAAAAGCTGTTCTCTTCTATATTAATGTGTTTTATTGTAGTATATAGCACATCAGCCAACACAGTGCATGCTTGTGCATCATCCCATACAACGCCACCTGTTGCCCAGTCAGGGTACAAACCAAAGAAATATGTTTGCATTAATTGAGAGGTGGTAAACATGGCCTTACATAACATGCCAATAGATGCCATGATGCTGCATGCACACGAAAAACAAAGTATGTCTCCATATGTCTGTGTAGGTTCTCAGTCATCCAGGACATATTAGTCTAAGGGTTTGAAAGAAGGCAACTGGACTTCTTTAAGTTGAAGACGTTTCACCTTTCATCCAAAAGGCTTCTTCAGTTCTAAAACCAAATGGTGGAGAGTCCCAGGTATTTAAACCCTAGTGGGGGTTGTCTCTTGAGAGGAGGTTGTTAACCCACTATTGAGCATGTGAGTCGTCACAAGAGCCAAGTTGTGAAAAAAGGCGTGGGTCATTACCACCACAGATTTCGGGTGAATCCACTGGTTTGAAAGAGGAGAGTAGTAATACAGATGCACTTTTACTGATCAACATCACCATCAACCATGACATCCAGCCAGGACATTGCACAGGCCATTACTGCCCTAGGTACGTCTACAGACGCAGACTCCTGCGGGCCTCCCCGTAAAAAGCGACGTGGTGAAAATACCGTAGATGAGACTGAATTCAAGTTAGAATATCGCGGCATCAGTGGGTACGTGTATACCATTAAATATACCAAAGGAAAAGTTATACTGCGTGTAGATTGTGGGGAGGGTGTGATTTGGGGGGATTGTGGGACACACGCCATGTCTGTGAAAAACTGGAAGCTTTTTCG
>VUQS01004281.1:5169-23987 GCA_015108495.1 Heterochromis multidens
TGTGTGTGTGTGTATATGTGTGTGTGTGTATTTATGTGTATGTCTGTGTGTGTGTGTATGTGTGTGTGTGTATGTCTGTGTATTTATGTGTATGTGTGTGTGTGTGTGTGTGTGTGTGTGTGTGTGTTAGCGCAAGTGAGAACCAGAGCCACACACAGTCTATGTATATGTGCGCATGTCTCCACCTGGATTCTCCCTCAGCAACATGACGACGATAACAACAGTAAGTCCAGGTAAAGGAAAGCAGACTTCTGTACATGATCACACAAGAATGCAGACATATGGGAAAAAAAAAATGAGTATGGCTGTTTGTATTAGGAAGACACACTGGCACTCTCTCATGTATCCTCATCAAGATAACTAAGAAATAAGAAGTGCTCGTATTCTCACTGCCCACATCTCATCTGAATTTTGATAAGAATACACAGAATGCACAATACATAAAGAAAACAAAACTTTCTGCATCTGAGCAATCGTGTCACACAATTAACAGAAAATAATCTACAGGGCACCAAGTAACAAAAACATCTAAATCACAAAGCTCTAAAAGACACCTTAATGTCTTAGTTCATGCTTAAGCAGTCTTCTTAAGCCCCTAATCACAAAATTACTGGATACATTTTCAACCATTAATGTTTACTTGCTATAATAAAAAGGAATTGCTAAATGTTTTCAAAACTCCTAGACAGGGATAATCTCCAATTTCAGCCAAATTGCTTCCAAATGGTTACTCCATAATCCTGTAAAACCAGAAGCACATACCCACATACAGACGGAGGGCCAGGACACACGCAGATTGCTATCAGATTACATTTCTCAGAAATGAATGGTAGCAGGAAGTGCCCAGAGTATAGGGAAAAAAGAGCTTAAAGTGTAGGCCAAAAAAAACACAAAACACAGTGTACCAACAAGGCATCTACAAGCTGAGCGCAACATCTGTGCACAACATTTAATAACACAACCAGGTGGATTACACAGGTTTGAGAGTGGATATACTTCTGAGTTAGGATGGCAAATCATCAGGCTTCAGAAGATCTTGATTAGGTGGGGTTCAAACAACAGGAAACCACAGGAAATAAAACATTTTGTATAGCTGAGAAATCAAAATGTCGTATGCACATTCAGGCAGCACTTCAGACATGAAAGAGCAAAGAATAAGTACACAATAAGTAGTTACAAATTTGGTGCTATGACTAGAACAGCACTGAAAAAGAACAACTGAAGGCTTACGCAAACAGCTCTCTCACTATCACGGCAACCTTCTCATTCATAAGTCACGCATGGAAGAAAACTGTTGTTAATTACTCTTTGGCAACTCGTCATTTTCCAAAAAGAATGAAAATGAAAATGCTGTATGGATAGGAAGTTGGCTGATGTGCCATAACTTGTTAGCCCTGTTGACTGGATGATATGAATAAAAGGAGAAGTTCAAAAACAAGAATGTGGCATATGTGGCATGTCCCATTTCTTTTTCCTGATATTCCAGAGTAACTCGTTTAGTACGCAGGAATCTAAAGCTCAACCAGTACAACAAGCATTATATGTCTTTTGAAGAAAAGCCATCAACAGCAATTAGATGCTAGATGAAGTTTTAATTAAAAAAAATATATATATATATAAACCATATTCACACTCCTGACTATGTCAGGAGAATCAGTCCATGACACTGAAGTCTCAAAGTAGCACACAGTGAAAAATTGCCCACTTTAGACGTTATCTCACTACTGAAAATACTTTGTTTCGTTTAGATGGCGTAAGGACAAAGGGCAACCACTCGCTAGCTGTGAATTCAACCAGACTATTTCCTGAATTATTTTCACATCACCATGAATTGGTACAGTTGGGACTTTGTACTAGAAAGCTGGGAGGTGAAAGATTGTTTAATGGCTGATCCGACTGCATGGGACACTTGTGTTCTCCCATGCACTTCTATTTGGTAATATCCAAAGACGTTAATTTGCAAAATGACTTTTTTCCCCCCCTCAATCTCACAGCTGGCATACTTCTTTGACCCTGTTTAAAGTGCGGGTGTGGGCCTACACCTACAGGAGGAAAAAGGATTTAAATTCAATTTCTGGCCTAGGTTAACCCTTTCAAAATTACAGCACAGCATCAACACACCCAGCATCAACACCGGGTGTGGCGTTAAGCATGTCCGTTCCACTTTATTACCACACCCAATATGTTGTCACTCTTTAGTTGGTCCCAACTAAAGAGTTGATCCCAAATATTTGCTCAGATTCCTGTTTACTTGTGCTATGACAAACTTGTGTACAGGTGGGAGGAATATTATTAAAGTACTAAATGACAGAGGAGGCTGGGGTGCCCTCATGTGTGGCTGTGCAATATCATGCTGTCATGTCATGACATATGGCATGCAGTTTGCATTTAAAGCCATTAAATTTAAAATGGATCACAAATGTGCAAATAATATGAGTAAGTGCTCCTTCAAACTGAAGGTAAACCTGTCATTACCCTTTATATAATCATTATCATTTTTTAACCCACATACACATTCTCATGTATAAAGTGAGCTGTTTTAAAGCAATACTCCACCAAAAGAGTTATCCAAGTATCAAACACCTGCCTTCTGTGAAAGGGCTCCATACTAAACTTTCACTCTGGTGCCACTCCTTTAGGTGACATTTTTAAAAAAGATGTCATTAACAAAGAATGTGATTAACAGTTTCAAATGGCTTTTAAATACACACACAGTACTTGCAGGATAATATGGTTAATCTCCTCCAATCGATTGTATTCAATTTTGACAGTTTTCTAAGTGTTTTCTCTTTTTTGACCAGTTGACTAATCTGATTATTTTTTACCTTTCATTTAATGACCAGTAAACACATCGTCAGTATACACAGTTGGAATAGACACTTTTTCTTAGCAGCATCTTCTTTCATTTGTCTCCCATGACTTCCCTGCCTTCTGCTCTTTGTCTTCCCACTTATTAGCTGTGGGTGAAGCACTTTCAGAGGCGCTAAGAGCAAAGTAAGACTTGACAGTATGTTTCAGCACATGTACCAGTAGCCTTCTAATGTTAGCTGCTAGTATTAGGTAGGGATGCAGTAATATTTCTCCAAAAACATCTGTATCAGCTGATATTGGACTTGTGGACTGATATCTGACTAGCTGCAAATAAGATGACATTTACGGATGTTAGTGACATGTGCTTATCTGTTGTGTCGCGTCGGTTTTATGCTGCCTGAATGTTCAAAGATAGTGTGACAAAGAGCTAAAAGACTGAAGTGAGAATTAACTTACAGGAATGATAACTTAATTTTTATGTAATGTGAACCACCTCACAGTACTCTGGCACAAAGATGAACATTTGAGAACTATTTTTACAGTTTACCTGGTGTGACACTATCCACAGAGGGAACAGTCTACTACTGTTCTAACTGCTGATCACTTTGTACTAGAGAAACCTGACTCTGCAAATCATAATTTGGGTAAGTGGTCAGGAGGCTCAAACTTCTACAGTCAATGTTATTAACCTTTGTTTTGATTACTTCTATGCCAGGCAGACAGTGCACTAATGAAACGACATGTACACAGAATTCACAGAATTCAGCCATGAGGCAGGGAGTCAGACCGTTTGTCCCCTTTTGGACTCATGCCTTGATGTGACATGTATCCAAGTTGCCAGTCAGCCTGCTTGCTGCACCGAGAGTTCGAGAACTGTCATGTTAGCCCTGCCCCCACAATGGAAGCAGCTGTAAGAGGCAGCCTGAAAAAGTGCATATTCCATAAACTGCCTTCCTTATACTGGAAGAGGTACCCCTCTTAGGCAATACTGTTCATGTGGAGAACCAAAAAGAGGCAATATTTCCATTACCATTGCTGAAATGTTACTAGATATTGTACGTCAACATACTAAGTGCAGCTTAAAGCCTTGAGTATATGCTTGGCTGAAGGAGAAGAAGTCAAAACAACAAGTATCTAACCCTAAATTAACTTAAGATGTTTAGTTGTGGAAGTGGCCAGTCAGACAGCATATATGTGCTGCATGTAGGCGGCTGTTTAGGCAGCATCCAGTGTTTGGGAAACCCCCATTAAACACATCTTACTGTAAGTGTTGCATGAATAAAAATTGAGGAAATGTAGTTGTAACATACAGCAACATTGAAGACAAGCAAAACTGGACGCTCTCACTCAATACAACATGACCATGCAGTAGGGTGTTATTTTTAGCGATGTCAAGTAGGGACAGGAATACACTGAAACCCACAATACATGCCAAAATGTATTGTGGAATTTGACTACTGAAAAAGTTTCATTTTAGTTTGTCTCACTCATATCTCAATGTTCTCTCTTTGTCATGTAGTATTTTTGTGTCCTGGATGACATTTTGAAAATATAACTTTCAATTTAAGTGCTTACCATAGTCAAAAATGTGGGGGGAAAAAAGCATCATAACTGAACAAATTATTTTCTTAACTCCCTCAATAAAAAAAAAAAAAAAAAACGGCGGCTCTCCAGGTATGCCGGGCAGTTGTACTAGTTACCATTTGTGAACTGCTAAAAAGTCAAAAGGGTTGGCTTCATTAAACACAGTGCCAAACTTATCAATCAACACGCTGTACTTTAAACTGTTTGAGACAGATTGATCTCATTGTAAGAGCATATGCTTAATGAAGTCCAACAGGGTAAACAAGAAATCATTCACTTCAAACAGTACAGGATTCCTCTGCAGAGGCCAAAGAATTCCCCAAGGCCTTTGGGTGGGAACCCCTGGCAGATACGTCGATGCCTGTCCTCCGACATCTGGTACCACAACTACCAGAAAGACAATTTCTTAAAGGATATAAAAAATACTCTGGAAATCAACTTAGCTGAAGCATCACTCCAAAATATCAACCAATGTAAGCCTAAGAATCATATTAGATAGACACCTTCAAGAAAACAAAGCAAAATTTAATATATAGTAATAAGCTTATTGTAGCGAACACAAGATGTTAATGAACTGTTGAGAAATTGCAAGAAAGCAAGACTGCAGTGAACTCTCCTACACAACAGGACGTCAATTTTCACTTTCAATGAACATCTTTAACTTTTCTAACTCACTTTACCTCTGTGTGAATGAAGATTGTTGATTCAATCTTTCCCTGATGATATCACTGTGAGATAAAAACTAATAAAACAATGGTCCCTGATCTGTCATTCACACTGACACCAGATAGCCAATTGATTCTACTGAGACTTCATAGTTTCACCAGCACTTCCTGTTAGTCGTCTCAAAATGTCTGGCCTCCAACTCAACCTGACTGAAAGTTGTGTTATACTATTATGCTGGCCAATTAAGATACTAATAGCAACCCTCTCCAGGTACCCATTTTTTTTTTTTTTTTTTTTTAAGTCTCTGTTCATAAAATCATATATTCATAAGTTTTTTTCATGAAAATAATCCCTTCGTGTCTTGAAATGTCTCAGATATAAGGCCACACCTTTGCCTCATTTACTATGTAGAGATTTATGACATGCAAACTAGTACCTGCCTCTAACCTCAGCTGCACTCACACATTCTCTTGCCAGGGTGAAGAGAGAGGCAGCACTGGTCCACACTGTCAACACTGTGTGTTTAGTTGAGCAGGAGAGCAAAAAACAATGCTTAACTTATAAAACAGGAAGTGCATGAAAAGCATGCTATTCAGGCATGTCAGGAGAGGGGAAAAGTCACAATACGTGAAAAAAAATCCACAATAAAGGACAGTGGCAAATGCTAGTCATTTAGATCAACTAAAGGCTCATCAAAATCGAAGGACTTAGACGGATTAACACTTATTACACTTTAACGTGAACTCACATGTACGAGTTTCAGTTTTTAATTCTCTCACCTCTCATTCATTCTGAATGTGATGTCCATCCACTGCTGAACCAAAGTGGATGGACATGTTGAGAGAGAGCACAGGAGAAAAGCAAAATGCAGTAGAGACCAACACTGAGTCCACACACACACAACAAAAGCATCAAACAGATAAGTATGTGTTGCTAATGTAAGCTAAACCTTTTGCTCAGTGCAATTCCAAGTAGGGATGTCACCAGAATCCATAGTTGTGGCACCTTTCGATTCTAAAATACTATTATAAATGCTTACAGTAACACAATGTAACTAATGTTAGACCTCACAATAATGTTCGTAAGATACTCGGCAACTATCCTAACATTTCAGTCTGTGTCAAAATATGTTGTTAACATTTTAAACAAATGGCCTGCCACCACGATGCCAGTGATTTAAAACTAATTTTTAATAAGTACATGGGCTAATTATTTTGTTTTGGTATGCATTTAGGTATCAAGAATCGTGTAATTCTACTGGTACTGGTACCAACTACTAAATTTCTGGTATCATGACATCTCTTGTTATAAGGTGAAAAATGCTCAGTTATGGGACTGATTGCTTGTTTATCTAATGATATGCCTGGCGTTATAAATAATGAATAAATAAAAATCAACAATATAAACAGTTAGAAACTTCAAGTCTTTAACATCTCTGTCTGATATGGGGGATGAGAAGAGTTAAGCCATACAGCCCAGCAAAGATACAGGTCTACATGTTGCTTACAGTCATTAGAACAAGTAAAAAACAAAGACTAAAAAAAGGATGGGGACTAACAATATTTTTTAATCTTTTAATTTCTACTTACTGTCTATGGTCATGATCGAAACAACTGTGATACCTTTCAATGACTTTGTAAAGGCCATAAATTCACTATAAAATTTAAAAAGTGCCATTAAAATGATTATAACCATCAACTGAATGTAAAAACCTGTATTCTGATGCTTTCAGTTTCAGTCATAACTAACTCACAACTGAAAAAAAAATTGTTACTGTGGGATTAAATTCCAGACATAACGACCAGCAAACTCCTAGGCAAACCCTGCCCACAATAAACTTAACAATGACAAAGATGAGCAAGGCAGTCTTAAGCCTTGAGAATGGCAAAAGTAAAAATATATTTCTGGTTGGTGGAAAATAGACATGCATCTTTAAATGTTTCAATCCCAGTGTGGCATAACATGAGAGGATCTCGAGTCATGCCTGTCTAGTTACATCATTCTCAGGAGGGTTTTTCATAAGAGGCACCCATCCTCAGGCAAATCCAAGGCCCATCATAAAATGGAAAGAGACACATGTCCCCCCCCACCAAACAAAAAAAACCACATACACACACAAGCCAAGGGTGCCAACTATCTGCTTGCTATAAACAGGAGGGTACCTGCACAGCAGAAGTGGGGATAAATGCCCACTGCTGTTCAGCTTAGGAGACACACCTCAAAGTCAGGTGAAAACAAAACTATTTCTGTAGATTTGGTGCCTGCACAAGCATAAAGAAGCCTCCAACACCAAGACCAAGCAGTGTAACTGCCAGGCTTGATAATTAAGAAACGTCTCACAATTATAACAATAACAGGAACGCCTTTGAACGCCTGACTTCAACGGGAAATGAACGGTACAGCAGCTGCAGAGCGTGCCCTTAACTTCACTGTAAGACGTTTCATTTCATACATAAAGTGGTGCGATTTTTATCTGAGTTACACAAACGTTCTTATTCTGGTGTTCAAGAACAAAAGTAGGCGTTTAAGTTGACCACGGTCTGGCGTGGGTGAGAGATACCAAGCTGTCGTGGACACACCAACCCGACGGAGGCATTACCGTCCACCATTACGCCTCCATAAAAAGGCTTTTCACGGTTGAGCTAATCTGACAAAGTTCTGAGATCAATGGCTTATAAAGCCATAACCATCCCCATCCGCGATAAAAGGGCACAGCAGGCTTACATTTATCCGGTGGCAGTACTGGTTATGATGTTCATAAACTTCAGTGACTCAACTTTGCCTAAAAGAAAAAAGAAAAACTGCCCATTTTCAACTAACCCATCAAACAACAACAAGCTATCGCATGCTAACGTTAACTTGGCTTGCTAACAACAACCTGTCCATCTGTCCGGCTACTGAACCAGGCTAACGACCACGAGCTAGCAGCCCACTGTGAGCATCAGCGGTTACACAGGTTAGAGGAGAGCAGCTGAACCCTGCAGCCTGTGCTCCTCTGAATACTGTCACGAAAATGTGATTTTTTTAGCGCGGATGTACAAATAGCGACACACGACAGACAATGAAACCGAGCAGCTAGCTGCGGGAGCTAGGTTAGCCTGCTAACGCTATCTGCCCGGCCACCAGTGTGAAGGCAGACAGTCACTAAATGTGTGGAACTTCCACACAGAACAGGACAGTTTCACCTGAGAGTCCTGCAGCTGCGAAACAGCTGCGAAACACACTCACTCACATTATCCACTAAAATCAGCGCATCCGTGTCCAGGCTCTGCCGGGAAGTTCGGTTCATATTTCTGTACTTCTGAAGCTGGTTCACTCGGTGTGTGTGTGTGTGTGTGTGTGTGTGTGTGTGTGTGTGTGTGTGTGTGTGTGTGTGTGTAGCTGAACGACACACACACTGTTACCTCGCACGTTAGCTGAGACCGAGCTATGCTAGCTAGCTTAACTTAGGTTAGCTGAGCTAACAGCGACAGACAAACTTCCGTCGTCGAAATGTTTTAATTGAAAATTAAAAATCCCGAATTACGTTATATGATAATGAAATAACGCTGCGTGAACTTACGGAGTCTAGGAGGCTCTTGACTGAGTTCCCCCCGCAATCTGAAGTTGTGTGTTGTGTGTTTAGCTGGCTTCGGTGTAAAAATCCCGGGGATCCCCTCTCCTCTGTCCGCGGCCACTCCGGCTGCCAGCTCATGTAATGAGCCACCACACAGGCGGCGTCATGCTGCGTTCATACACACCTCGGAAATGCTAAGAGCTCAGACAGAAAGGAAATGATGCGTTTGAACACACTCGGCTGACGTACTGTAGAAGAGCTGAAAGTAAAAACAGTTACAGCACAACTACTGAATGACAGCTTTAAACAATTAGACCTACATTCAACTGGTATATATAATAATAATAAGAAGAAGAAGAAGAAGAATTGTATTTTGATGCTTTGGCAATATTGCTTATAGAAACATGCCATAAAACACCTTTGGAAAGTATTTTTTAATCTCACATTTGGACATTCTTTGTATTTAAATATATATATATATATGTATATATATATATATATATATATATTTTAAATTGTTGTTGTAAGACAAGCTGTTATTTACTTTATTGAATTTAACTGGAATTAACTATATTTAAATGCTCATGTGACATTTCCAGAAATTTCCAGCAGGAACATTAAAATCACAAGCCACTTTTTAATTATATTGTACCATGTACCATGTATTGTGTTTGCTTAAAAAAAATGAGAAGAAGCAGAAGTTTGAGTCCATAGTTTCAGGGAATGGTTCACTCTTCCTGGAACATTTCCTGAAGGTCATATTGCTCAATAGCAAAACCTTAAGGACATTCCCCAGAGGTCATATGAAAGTCTACAACAAAACTAAACTAAACTAAAGTTTTTGGAAGATTATTTTTGTTTAACAATAAAAACCCCTTATGGAATATTCACTAAAGATTTTCTGAATATCCTTCAGAATAAATAATGACCATTCAGCAAATATTCTCTAAAGGTTTCACAAAAAGAGGGGAGAGAGAATGTTCCTAAAATGTTCTTTAAAGGTTGAAAACAGTCTTACTTTTAGAGAACATACCCAAGAGTTTATTTTATGTTTCACAAAGATACCTTTAAGAGACCAATTCTACAGTGTTATTTAAAGGTTGCAAACACCATGACTGTCATGAACCTTTAGGTTCATATCTGCTGGGATTTAGATGCTCCCAGTTGCCGGACAGAATATTGGCAAAGGCAAGAAGTCATGTGATTTCAGGTTTTTACTTTTTGATACTAAGTAGTAAGAACAAGTAGTAACAACTATGTTCCCATGTTATCCTACATTTTATAGTATTCGTTTTACTAATAAAAACTTACATTTTTATAATTATGTGTACCATTGTAGTGATTTATATGATACACAACTGACCAGTCTTAGCATGTACATGTGTGCATCTACCTGCAGTGTTTTACAGTAACAGGTACAGTAAAAAGAGATGGTACCATCAGTTTTTATGCTGAATCTGAACAGATGTAGGTTTTTCACTTTTTACTGGCTAGCTCCTGCCACCTGCCTTTGAGCCTCTGCTCATTTCTGAGTTCCTTAGGGTCAGCCAGCTGCTGAAGTACATCCAGAGACAGAAACACATCATGTGACAAAGACTAGCCAGGCTACTTCTATTGCCATAAGTTTTGGTGCTGTGATGTGAATTTATAAGGGTATCCTCACTAACTGAAAGCATGCATTTGTTACAGACCTGTTCAAACGGACCTGATAATCAGCTCTCCTTCCACACACACCTTTTAGAGATTCAAGAAAGTAAGATAATGGTGCTCACCATGTGTTGCTTCTGAAGGAATCGTGAAAGTGTATCCCTATTTCAGCTGCTCTACAGGGACTGCTACATGCAGCAAAGAGGCATGGCAGCAGCCACCTTGTCATTTCACACTTTTCTGCATGAACTAATTAAACAGGTGCAGGAAGGGATGTAGGTACAAAGGTCCTTGAACTCAGATAGCTACATAGTTGTTCCTAGTTAACGCCAAGTCTTTGTCATGCTTTGAAAATCCCAAAGGATACATAAATGAGTAAGACTTTCCTACGCTTACTGCTCCACACAGGCCTCATAGCTTGTTAAAGACACTTCTGAGAGGTACAAATGGAGATTTCCCAGTGAGATTGCAGGAGCCATATTCAGTCTTATGACCAGACAGAAAAAAGGGTTGGTGGTCTTAGTTTATAAATTTGGGGAAAAGTTTGGAAGAATTAATTTAGGTGCAGGTAAATGTAGATTTTAACTGTGAAATTACACATAGACACTGGTGAAAACTTTAGCACCACCTAAGGGTTAGTAATAAAACATGCTGAACACCAAACAAACTACAGGTGAGGTGAATAACACTGACCATTTCATTACAAAGTAATGTTCTGGTATTTATGTGGATGTTAATTTGACACTCCACCCAGCTAAACATTGTTGTGGACCAAGTGACCCCACTGTAAGCTCGCCACACCGCAAAAAGTACTCAGGAAAGGTTTAAGGAAGACAAAAATGAGCCCAAGGTGTTGATCAAGTAGTCGACTGATGAGCCCAAACTGAGGAGGACCCAGAGAATCCACTGCCAACATCCAAACACAGGACACCCCCAGAGACCCCATGTTCACAACCCAATGTGTCACAGCTGCCAGGGGTGCACGAGGGGGATCTACACAAAATGATAGAAGTGGTTTTGATGTTGCGGGTGTGTGGGTATATGTGGCATAAGGCGTAAGGCCTAGGTTAGCGTCCTACTATCTGAAGGCACATGCACTATGCAGACAGTGTATTATCATTCAACATGATTAACTCTAGCATACCCAGGCCTTGTAGCAGCATAACTGAACAAATGTCATGTCTAAAAAGTGAGACGTAAAACAATAGATTACAAAATTTCAATCATATTTTTATTGGAAAATTATTGAAAACAATGAAAGAATTAAAAACATAGGAACTGGATAGAACATAGCAGTACTCAAGCTTAAACTGTGTCCTTACAGAGTGCTTTAAATACCAAGCATCAAGATACCTACACAGGATAGCTAAAATAATACATATCACACTTTACTAAATTGACTTTATAAAATGTCACTGTACAATAAAGGTTCAACAAGTGGCAAATCTATACAAACATACTGTAAAGAAACCCCTTAGAGGAACTATCAAGACAAATTAATAGAACAAAATAAAATAAAGTCTTTTTTGATATCTGAAGATTATTGAAGGCTCCAAAAGTTAAAACATGATTTGTAAAAAGTAATACATCTACAGGAATTTATATATTATGCAACTTCCAAAAATACATCAGTTAATGTGTGTTTTTAAACTGCATGTGGCAAACCTCACGGCCACCAAATCACATAAATTCTACAAGTATTTAAACACTGTTTGTTAGACCAACCATCTTCTGCACAGTGGATTCTGCACAGTCCTACAACAATGTACACCGTTAAATTGTAGAAGGAGACTTTTTCAAATTATCCTGTGAAAATAAATTACAAGGTCTCTATTTTTTTCCTACTGTGGATTTTGTGCAAAAAATTATCTACCAAGAGTTTATTGTTAGCAGGTCAAAAACTATTATACAGGGAGTCTGTATCAGTAACTTCCATGCATGAAAAAACAACCAAAACAAAGAAAAACTGTATCCATACAAAAAAGGCAAGATGTAAAATATTTACCAACAGTTACAAAAATAGGAACATGAATAAATTAATTTCTTCTACATTTCTTTACTGCCCCACATCTTACCCCCTTGTTTTTCCAACAAATGGAAAAGAATCCTGCCAAACGTAGTGAAGGGCAAAGAAGCCCTTTACCATATGTCCTTTAATCAACAGTCCAACCCCAGAGAGTGTGAAATACATGTACAACAGCAGCTGTAATTGTTCTACAATATTCAAAAATATAATAGCAGTCAATCAGGGAGAAATCTCCAGAAGCTGATAAAGTGAAGGCCCAAACTGTCACCTGGTAAAATCCTTTTAAGCTACAGTGGTCTGGATAGCGGGTTGGCAGGGATCAATTTGCTGCTTGTGATAATTTAGCATCAACAGTCACATGTGAGACAGGAAGTTCCTTATAACAGGCTTGCAAGGCTGGTGGTTGGACCATTTTGGGCTTGGATCTGGACAGGAGGGGGGCCATCAGTCCACTGAAAAAGAGACAGAGGTAAAGTGTTACTGCAGCAGTGTCTAGCCTTGAAAAGACCACTGTGCATCATATTCAAAGTCACTGTTTATACATGTGTATAAAATGTTTCCACCTGAGTTGGGACCATCTGGAAGACCACACCTACAGTTAGAATTAACTATGTAAAAACTAGTATATGCAACCAGTATGACAATGGGACTTCTTATGAAATACTGGAACAATTTATTAATCCCTTGAAAGTCACTCGAGAGGTTTGCTGAGTAAAATAATGTGTTAATATACAGGTGGTAATATTTTTAGTGTATAACAGCTGGATAAGAATGACATTTTCAGGACTTTTTTCTTCTCTCTTTTTTTGTATGTGTAGAGCTCTAAAAGTATTTACTGTGTTTACTGAAAGACCCAATAAACATGCAGGGTTTTTCCTGACTGAAAAGCACGACTGTTCAGCAAATAACCAGCAACTTGCACATTATATGTTTCTTGAAATTTAAAATGTAAAATTTATTGGAAACGAACATTTGAGAAGCTAATGCATGATTTTATGTTCTGGCTAAAACTCAGAAGAAAAAGTGTGAATTTTAAGCTCAATGAAAACCAAACTGTGTGCACAAGTTCTTATTTAATGTTTGACAACTTCCAAATTAGTTGGTATCATCATTCAAATTATGAGAAACAATCCTAATGTTAACTAGCATTAGCATGCTGTTTTAAAAATGAGCATTTGATAAAACGTAATGAGTAGCTTTGGTTTCCTAACAGCTGAACACTTTAAAGTGTGTCAGGTAACTGTCTCTCTCTCCTAACACTGTAAAGACATGTTGATTTATGTCAGCCATATGATCAATAACAGCTTATCCTTATCTGTTGTAACTATCAATGCTCTGCTAGTAAAAAAGTCAAATAATATTCTAACACGTCAGCACTAATTCGTGACCAGTTCTTCACTGGTGTTTCCTCACACCCCAAATTAGTTTCTCACTGGGGGACGTGGTATCACCTGATCCTTGTCTTTTTCTGCTCTAACTGAAGCCTAACAAGCTAATCAGTGCAAGGCTGTGGTTTGTCATTTGCACACAGATTTACATTTTCAATGTCTTCAGAGTCAAAACTTTTTTTACACTCCATATTTCTGATAGCAGACATTGACAGAGCTTAGCCACATCACTAGTGTTACATCATGGCTAAGTTCTGTGGGGTTTTTCCTTCTACTGAAGGGGCATAAACTCCATTACAAAAAATGCTTTAAATGTTATTTTAGTGCATTTTTTTTTTTTAGCTTGAGAAAATTAACCCAACTTAAAAAACAAATATTTTTAATCATTGTCTTGGAGATGTTCCATTAGGGCCACAACCAAGAAAAACCATATAAACATATTAGTAACGAGTGATAACACTAAAAGTAGTGATATATAACTTGAAGAAGCACACTGCACTGGTTCACATACACTGATGAGGTTATGCTCAGGAAGGCTGCAGGCAGCGATGTGGTCCTGTAGCAGCTGCTGGGAAAAGTTCTGGTGCATCTGGGCGGCTTCATGGGCATCCATGGTGTTCCCAAGAGCCTTGTTCAAGTCTGCAAGCACAGCACAAGGTCAAAACCTTTAAACAGCTTGTATTATAAGAAACTAGTCTACACACATTAGACTGTCTGTGCTGAGTAGATCTAAAACAACATAAATTATGTTTTACTGAGAAATGGGAAAAGGTCATTCTGTACCTTTCAACAGTGCTGAAGACCAGAGCTGAACTGACATGTCTGGGATTTTGCTGGCCAGCTGCATCGCAGGTACAACCATGTTGTTACTTTCCTAAAGAGAAGACAGAAATTCAGAAAACAGCTGCAGATATTCAACAAAGCCAGTCCTCATATGAAGACATGCACAAAACAACCCACAATGTTCATTCAGGTGTACAAGAGTAATTAGCTCTCTCAATCAACTCAATGACTCATTAATTTTTCCTCTCAAATTACACAGAAGCCAAATGTTAAAACTGTTATAGCTACAGTCATCAGCAGAGGAAGAGCCAGCTTTTAACCATGTTTAGTAGAGATACCCACAAATTACTGAATCATTTATTCCACATTTTAAAATATTCATGTGCATATTGCAGTCTTTCTCCGTTAGTCATTTTGCTTTGCCTGAGCCCCAACTAACAAGCAGAACTATGCTTTTCTGCATTGACCAACAAATGCCTCAGTAGCCACAAACTAATGTTATGGGCTGTCATGGGTCCATGCAAATTTGGTTAAGTTCGATGATTATGAGAGCAGTTTTATAAAGCAGGATAGTTTATGACTGGGCATTCTGTTCCTTTTATGGGCAAAATGTATAAACAGTTCAACAAATGAGGCTCCAGCTGCAACATTAAACATCAAAAGGGTGAGTGAGATATGATAGCTTTCTTACTTTGTTCCCATTTAAAAATACGAGACAAAATGTTCTGTTTTGGTGACCATGTTCTTCAGATCTATCAAGTTACCATTAGTGTGAGCATTAGCCCCAATTGCCAAGTACTTAGTCTTACTCTGTGGTTGCCCAGTACGTAGAAAATGTGACCCAGCAGAACAAGGGAGCATGCCGTCAGTCTGTTCAGATCCTCAGCATTAGACATCTTCAAGGTTTCTCTTAGGAACCGTCTTCAACACAAAGAAATATAATTATGCAACAGCACAGGGTGTGTTTTTGGGTGTGTTGGCTTGAAACGATTAAAAATGTGCCATACTTGGCCTCGTTGTACCGTCCCTGAAAGAACGACAGGAGTCCCCTGATGTAGAAGGCTGCAGCACGGAGGCAGTGAGAGCTGAATGAAAAGCAAAGTCAAAGGTTGTATATTATAGTGTCTGAATGAATGTTACACTTTCATGTACTGTCTTGTGTTAAATACAAACTGTAAAAACAAACAAACAAAAAAACAAAAACAAAAAAACAAAAAAACCAAACAAACAACAAAAAAAAAAAAACACATGCCTCTTACCTTACTGGAAAGTTATGGTCTGGGTTTATTCTCTCAAGAAGGCTGTATAGCTGGAGGAGAAATAAAAAAAAACAAATCAGTGAAGTTAAGCAGTACACATTCAAAGCCATAATGTTTATTTTTAAGAACTAGGATCAAATTTAGTTTTAACTGTGCTGAGTGAACATTTTTCATTTGAAATTGTAACTCATCACTGCTCTCTGGTGGACAAAGAATGTAATGGCAACACTGTGTTTCAATGGGGACAAACATTTTACTGGCCAGGGACTGAAATGAATTAAACCACAAACCACAGTAATATCAATCTTGGTTCCCTGCATTTTCACTGATGTAATTAAAAGAGGTAACTCATTATTACTAGCTGACCTCCTGGTGTCTGTTGCCTTCCCTTATGTAGACACTGGCCAAGTTGGTGACAATGTATGTCCACAGTTCCTGGTGTGTGGTGAGCTGGAACACAAGAAGTCATTTGGACATATTTGAGAAAAGAAGCCACTGCGGCAGACATCGTAGGTGAGTTAGAAATGTTCTAATAACTTTTGAAGGAAGAAGCACGTTAACATTAATGTTAACTGGTAGCTTAAAAGAACAAAAACTGGGTGCTTTCAGCCACATGTCTGCTTTCCAACTCTGTAATTATAACAAAACCCATGACACGCAACAAGCACAAAGCTATGATCAGGGCCTCCATCTTGTTGTTGTTACTGTAGCTGTTGCTATGCCAACCACCCACTGGATAATAAGTCACATTAGCATTCCTGTTGGTGGTGCACATGCAACAAGAAAAAAAAAAAAAAGACCTGAAAGCTATGTAGTTCTCAGGGGAACTGCCCTGTGGGTAGTTACCCTCAGAGAGTCCCTAGAACTGCTCGATCCAAATGCTTTGCATAAGAAGAGAAGATGAGAGGAAAACTGTTCCAGTATCTGAGGAGAGGGCACAAAAAAATCATCACACTCACCCGCAAGGCTGTAGTAAACTGTGCCTCTGCATTATCCATACAGTTTACTGAGATACAGTACAGACCCTGGGTATGAGAAGGACGGAGGAGAAGACATCTCTTAGACTGATTATTAAGATGTCAAATTCTCAACAAAACAGGAATATAATTAAAGCATTTTTAAAAAAAGTATAAGTCACTTTACAGCTCCTTAAATGTGAAACCATGCTGTAACTGTGGTTTTTGTCTTATATGGTATTGGTAAGAAGCAGTTTGGACAACTTAAAGAGGGCTTTGGCTGAAAATACTCACCAATAGCGTGTGAAGCTGAGCAGCATGGTTGGTGAATAACCTGGGGGACTGTTGGCACAGCTGACACACCTGTGAAATCTAGGCACACAGAACAGAGACTTCATTTTCGCAACATCATCCAGCTATGCAAATTCTTATTTTTATATAATCTGCAACAAAAATGAGCTTTCAAATATACTGGACATGACTATATTATTTTAAATGCAGCACATTTTAAAGCTGATCTATTATGCTTTCCTTATTTTCTGCCACATATGTACTGTCACAATTGTGTGTGCTCATGTTAAACATGGCCAAAATTTCAGATAATGAGGTCAGTGTTTGTACAGTCCCTCTGAGCCAAAAGGTTGTTCTTCATGCTGCTCTACACGCTCAGTTTCCAGATCAGTTAATCAGAAGAAAAGTAGCCTAAAGTGCGGTGGCTTTAAAAGAAGAGGACTTAAAATGGCTTGCTTCACACAGAAGACACACACAGGGGTTGCACCAAGGTCCAGTAAAAGATAAATACAGATTCTTCTGAACTGTGAAGTCTGTAAAGATACACCAGCAGAGTCCAAGGATAAAACATAGAGAAGGAAGCATAATAGCATGCTTTAAATGCAGCAAAAATCTAGAACTAACCATGGAAACAAACAATATACCTCTTGTAATGCAGTGGCCTTGTGGCCTGTGACGAGTCGGCACATGATAATGTGTTCCAGTAGAATGACTTGAAAGGTAGAAAGGATGGGGCTGCAGTCCAACACTGGAGCAGGAAAGATAAAGGATAAAATGTACAAAAGTGCGTATGTGGTGCAGAGTGTAAAGCTGTGCTTTTTTTTTTTTTTTTAACAGTGTGAAAAAACAAAGTTCCAAATCAAATGATTTTAAACATGATTTAACATTTTAACTCACTTTTTAGCTTCTCTAGTTGCATAAGAGCTTTGTCTGTGTACTTCTGGGCTTTCTCCAGATAGCCTGCTTGCATGGAGTGCATGACTGTCACCTGTAAAATGACAAGAAATACAGTTAACACTACAGAAAAATACCTAGCAAAGTGCTAATATGGAAAAGGCTTAATACACAGTGTATGACTCTCCCGGTGAGAAGTATGGTGTTGTCTTGGGCTCCCACTATAATTGATTTTTTGCAACACTGCAGTTCCAGAAGCTTTCCAGCTAAAAATGTTTGTCATTTATCCAAAGTTTTAAAAGTGGTTGCCTTTCCACTGCAAAGACAAGGTGCAGAGTACCTGCAAACTCGACAAAAACAGAAGAAGAGCCTTTTGTGTTGGACAATCTGGTGTTAGAAGGTGAAAAAGATTTTAGAGCACATTTTTGCCTTAGACTGTTAACGATCTCAGGCCATCTGACCACAAGTAGACAGAACAACATTTAGACCTCTGTCTGTCATGCGTCTCCAGCTGTTCACTTGTGCAGATTACATCACCTTACAGGTGAAACTCGAAAAATTAGAATATCATGCAAAAGTTCATTTATTTCAGTAATTCAACTTAAAAGGTGAAACTAATATATGATACAGACTCATTACATGCAAAGCGAGATATTTCAAGCCTTTATTTGTTGTAATTTTGTTGATCGTGGCTTACAGCTTATGAAAACCCCAAATTCAAAAGCTCAGAAAATTAGAATATTACATGAAATCAATAAAACAAGGATTTTAAATAGAGAAATGTTGGACCTCAGAAAAGTATAATCATGCATATGTACTCAGTACTTGGTTTGGGCCCCTTTTGCATGAATTACTGCCTCAATGCGGCGTGGCATGGATGCTATCAGCCTGTGGCACTGCTGAGGTGTTATGGAAGACCAGGATGCTTCAATAGCAGCCTTAAGCTCTTCTGCATTG
>VUQS01004283.1:1378-14462 GCA_015108495.1 Heterochromis multidens
ACACACGCACACACACACACACACTCTCTCGCACACACACACACACACACACACTCTCACACACACACACACACACACACACACACACACACTCTCACACACACACACACACACACTCACACACACACACACACACACACACACACACCCACACACACACACACACACACCCACACACCCACACACACACACACACACACACACACACACACACTCATAAAAAAAAACTGGGCATTTTAAAACATACAGCCAGTGTACACACGTGTGTACACACAAACTGCCTATAAGCGGTAACCTTATGGACAAGTCTGCTCTTAGGGCAGACACTTCTGTGGCTTGGTCAGATTTCACTGCCACAATGGACTTAAACCTGCTGATTATGGGGTTTACACAGCTGTAGCCATGTAAATGTACCTAGGAGTTAGAGCTGCTTTAATGATGTCGTCAAGCGCCTAATGCTGAGCTTTAAAACAAGATTCTGCCATGTATAGATTCCTGTGTAATAGAGAATTGAGATGTACACTTGCTGATGGATTCCATGAAACTAACTTATTTGTTTTGTCAGAAATTGTAAAATTGTATTGTTTTTCACTATGTTTTTATATTTGAATGCCATAATTAGCTGCCTTTGAGCCTCATAAGTGGATGGACTGAGGTTTGATGCAAACACATGCAGCCCTTGGTCAAATAAATTCTGTCAATAATGTCTTAATATATAGTTACTCTCAGAAAACCATTCCCACGTACTTTACTCTATCTTCTTCAAATATTTGCCAGCCAAAAAAATGTGTGAATGAAATGTAAGATAATCCTCAGCTCCTTAACTGTATTGCTGTCTATACTTACAGTTGTCTATGCTCACTATATGTACAAGGATTGTTTTTCTCTGCTATTGTATGCAAAAGACTGAACCAAGAAGCAAGCTGTATATTGTTACACCCAAAGAAATATGGATTTGAATGTTTGCAACGTCCTTAACATGTCCTATGAACATAAACTAACAATAGAAAATATCTATACAGAGATACTTTCATTATTTAAAATAAATGCATATTATAAAGCTATTAGGAATTATGCTGGTCTTAATAATAATAATATCAATAATAATATATTTATGCTAACCTCAAGCTACTGTTGTGTTTTTCTCATCATGCTGTCTTTTAATGATCCTCAAATTGGCATAACCACAGAAGACACAGAAATGATACTGAAATCAGCAACTGTTGACATGATTATAGATGAACAACAAACCGTATGGCCAAGCATATATAATCAATTGTTTGGTGCTTCTAAAGCAAGAATACATTTTTATAAGAAAGAAAGCAAAGAAAAAAAAACTGTAATATAGTGTATACAATGATGAAAGCACTTCCGGAGCAGCTGGTCTCATGTCCATTACATAAGGTATATCAACCCTCACCTCCTAAATGGTTTTGTGTCCCGCTTTTCTCCTTAAGTGAATCTTGTGCTCTCTGTGGATTACTGAGAAAGCAAAGTGGCCTATTTATAAAACCAGCAAGGAGGGAAGGCAAGGAAAGAAAGAAAGAGAGAGAGAGAGAGAGAAAGAGAAAGAATAAGAGAGGAGAGCAGAATGCCCTCAACTCGTAGTTCATCACAGAGTAGGATAAATACAAACATTTCTCTGAATCAGTACCATTCAGCACTCCCCCTAGTAGCTGGTTTGTTTCTCCTCACGTCATCTTGCACTTCTGCTCTTATCATTGCTGCTTGAGTAAGTCTGCCTTCCCCTTTCTATTATTTGCCCCTCTCGACTTTCATTTCTCACACATTTTCATATGTTCATCTCTCTCCCTCTCCGGTACTCTAAGCACTAAAGTGATGCACAGTCGGTGATTTGATTCCCCTCCCAGATATATATATCAAGAGAAGTATAATTTTCCCTCTGGATGTCTCAGTAGGCTGGTTTCCGGAAAGTCAGCTAAGGACAGCAGTGAGGTGAGGTAACTGATGGTGTTTTCCCACTGATTGTTATTTGATTTCAAATTCAAATTATATTGCCCACTGGTGATTCATCCCATCTTAGAATGTGTGAAAGGTTATTCTCTTTAGTCTTTAGTGATGCTTTGGGGCAATTTTAATCACGCTTGATTTAGTGGCCTCAAAAAATGGTGACATTTATATACAGTATTGCCAATATGTTTTCCTATAGCTAGTCATTTTGATTGACATACTGTAAGTGCATTTGCTTTTATGTTGTATGAGGTAATACCTATTATGCCAATGAATGTGAATGTCTCACATGCAGGGAAGATTTACCCACTGCAGTATGAGCTGATTTATACCTGAATATGCAGCCCTCTTTATAGCCTGTCAACCCAGACTAAGTTATAGCACACCTTGTTCCACAGAGGAAGCCCGAGTGCATACTATGCGCACATCTGTACATTCATGTGTGTGGAGAAGGGGAAGTCTCTTTTTCATCAATCCTGTCCGCATGTTGGAAGACCCCTTTATTTATCTCTTATTTTAATAGCAGTAGTTTTGGGGGTTTTTTTGCTCCCGTTTTTATGGTTTAAACAGCTATAGGACTGTGTATGGTGTACACTTTATATTCATATTAGGTAAGCAAAATCAAAATAAATACAATACTATCAAAAAGGTTACAATATTATGCCCAATATTAGATGGTGGATGGCTGATGCCACAAAAGGGATTGAGTGAGAGAGAGTTTCTTTGAGAGAGGAAAAGGTGGAAATATGAGAAAGAAAAAAAAAAAGTCAGTCTGTCAGTGTATTTAATGACCTGATTTGATCTAAAGTCTATAGCCAGCTCTCATCATATACCTTTGCTTCCAGTGTAACAAATGATTTGTTAATCTTCAGTATTGTCTTCTCCTTATTGAATTTCTGCAACTGACTTGCAGTGACACCCATGAACAAACAGATCCACATGACAGATCCATATGATGGAGGCAGAACAAGAATTGAGCTGCTAATATTTTTTAGCTTTTCTGTTTCTTGCTGTGCTCCATCTGTCTTTCATCTATCTAACTGTAGTGGGCAGTTCCTAGTGAAAAATGCTCCTCACATGCTTTTGAATGCAGCATTAACCCTCACTCCTCCTCTACCTTTCCAATCAGAGCTTGATTATAAGGGACACCCTTAGCCCATTGTTTAGTCCCTCTTGGCTTTTTGGTCTCATTTTGGTTAAAGATGGTGCTGGTTTCAGGTATGTGGAAAATGGATTACTGTATTTAGACTAACTGTTTTCTGTTGTAGTCTGATCCTGGTGTTTATGGACAAGATTGTCATTTCCCTTGGTGACTGTGTTTGGCTGCCCATTGATGGAGAGTAGGATCACAGCATTAAGTCTCTAGTTTGGACTATAACTATGGATAACAATCATTTTTCTCCTTTCTACAGGTTTTCCCTGCTGCTGTCTTGGTTAGGTTTTTTTTATTGTATTTTTAGCTTGAGTATATATTTTAATGTATTAACCACATAAATGTATTTTAACCTAATTCCCCTATTTTGTTTGTTTGGTTTCTTTAGAGTTATTAATCTAATAACTATTAATATGATTAAGTATTATTAGTAAGGCAGGGCCATCTTGTTGGGAGGTAGGCACCTTTGGGGAGATCCCCTACACACACTTACACAAATACAAAGGCGGCCATTTTGGTTTGCAGTGACACATTTGGTGAGTAGTTGGTAGCCCTCCTTGGTGTAGATGCCCCACAAGTAGCCCCCAGTTAGTCCTATTTAGTACTATACTATTTAGTATTGTGATGGTTGATATTTAATATATTATGAAGTACTATTTTAATTATCTAAACCTATGGGTTTTCTTTAGATTTTAACTTGACTTTTTGTTGCAGCTCCAGTCTTATTATTGATTTTATTTGTTTAATAATGAGTCGGTGCAGTGGTTAGAACTGCTGCATTACAGAAAATGGTCCTGGGTTTGAAGCCACTAGCCAGAGTTTGCATGTTCTCCCCATGTATGGGTACTCTTCCACAGTCCAAAAATATGCATGGGGTTAGATTAATTGGTGACTGTAATTTGGCTTAGGTGTGAATGTGAGCATGAATGGTTGTCTATGTCTCTGTGTTAGCCCTACAGTAGACTGGCGACGTGTCTAGAGTGTACCTCCCCCATTTTTTTCTTTTTTTGCTGCCCTATGACAGCTGAGATAGGCTCCAGTGACCCTCAGTTGGATAAGTGGAAGAAAATGGATGGATTTGATTTTTGTTAAATAAACTTGATTTTTGTTTAAATAACTTGCCATGCCTCTGCCTTCCCAGTAACAAGTCTGTGTGCATTTTTGATCAACTGGTATTATAATCTAAGGTTCATTACATAAATATTACCTGGGATGCAATGCCCCAGGTGTTGTTTTTTCTTCCAATTCTCTTGTAACTGTCCCCAGCCACAAACCAAGAAAATTAGGCTTGCGCAAGCAAACACAAGCCACTGAGATCATGCTGAACGGTGTAAGACTAATTTACATAATACAGGATACCAAACACTGCTATGAGAATAGATTGTGCATTATGAAACAGGAATAAAAGAATTCACCCAGTGCTCCACATTTCATTATATCACATTTCCACATAATGGGGATACAGTGAGACTGGTTACTACTTCAGACATCTTAAAATAAAAACTAGACACTTTGTTTTTCCTTTTTTCAAAAAAATGCATTGCAATGTGTGACCAACAGAGCATGGCATCTGCAAACCCTGCTGCTTTCATGGTTTCCTGAAGTGCCAAACTTTGCAGGCAGTGAGTTTGTATCGAAGTTGGGACACACATCCACATTTTTAGTTTTGATACATAAACTGAAACTGACTGCAGGGCCTTTCATTCATTAGCTGTGTGGCTTTCTATTAGCTGGATTGACAGACTAGAGTAGCCTGCTTAGCCTTACACCTCCTTCATGCTTTACTTTGATCTGCCCCCTGGTGTCCACAAGGAGGCATGACACTTTTAACAGATTCCAACCTTCTTTTTTTTTTTTTTTGATGAACTGTTTTCATTTAACTTTCAATGTTTTCAGTTACTGCAGCCAGACATTTTCCAAAAATAAAATGATCCTATACAAAGAAAAAGAAAACGGCCACTCCTGCTACTTTAGCCCCATTTTTGTAATTATAATTTTCTTCATTTTAAATGGATGAAAGACACCAGTAGCTGAAAATAAGACTGACTCTTAAAGAAAATAAAATTCAGTTCCCACATCTTACAATAAAGTAAGTTACAGTAAAGTAAGTACAAAAAAATATTTTCCTCTGAAGATTCTCTTTTAGTATTTCGTATATGTTGATGTGGGAAATACGGCTTTTTTTCCCCTGTGTATGTGCCTGTGAGTGTGTAAAGTGCACTCACAGGCACATAAAGTCATACCAGTGAGGAGGGAAAAGCAAGTGATATCCACTTCTCCTCTCAGGAGCTCCACCCACTCATTGCTCACATTCAAGATTCAACACGGTATGAGGGGCTTAATATATCCTACTTGCATTAATAATTCCTCAGCTCAATTATGCTCTGTCCTTTCTGGTCTTTTATTTCTCCCTTGTTCTTTCGTTTTGTCTTTCTGGAGCTTCTATCTTGCAGGTTCAACTTTGTGTCAGTGTGTAACTTATTTTCTGTCTGTATCTTTCGATCTCACTCTTACAAGCACAATGCAAATGTGGAAATTTGTGGAAATTTCAGATGTGGCATCACAGTTCCACCAAACACACACTAATCTTTGGTCAGTACTCCTTTTGTTCCCTTTTGTGTATTGCTCAAGTATACATCTAAAGTGCATTACATAATTTGGTACTGGTTGGAGAGCATTAGCGTTCAATGGTTACTTTAGTGTTTGTATTTGTATATCAAACTATTTAAGTAATATTTTGCATTATAGCCTATACAGCCTATACTATATTTTAACAAGGTTGGCTATCATAAAACAGACTTACATGAAATCATCCTTTTTCCTCTGTTTCCTTCCCATTGTCTCAGAAGTTTTGTCTTTTTAGTTGGCTACCCTTACTCGCTCTGAGTTATTTTTGCCACTCTAAAAAAAAAGAAAAAGAAAGAAAAACAGAGCAGAGAATTGGTAGTAACAGCTTTGGGAGGGGAAAATAGGAGTGTGAATGAATGAGAGAAGACCAGGAGCTCAGGCATGTTGAGACATGCAGCCTAGGATTCCCTTAAGAAGAAAGCAATACACATGAGTATGGACTGAGATTGTTAAGACACACACAGTCAGACATATCCAGAAATGGCCCCATGATTGACTAGCAACCTGTTCAGGGGGTACCCTGCCTCTTGCCCTATGACAACTGGGATAGGCTCCAGGCCCCACATGGCTTTGAAGTAGAAAAACAATTTAAAAAAAAAAAATAATAAAATAAAAATGGAAAGGCAGATGGATGTGTGACTGTGTCGTCTGGCTAGCAATAAGAAAACTATGAGATACATGTTTATATGTTGGAGTAAGTCCAATCTTTAAACAGGGTAGTGAGAAAAAAATAATTTATCCATTGCTGAATGAGGTAAAATAAATCTGAGGGCATATCCCAAGTATTTGCAAATGAATTGTAGGCTACATAACACTGAAATTATGACACAATTACACTTAGTGAATAGTGAAAATTAGATATCTTCTCTCTTCATTTCAGATTTCAAAGATGTAGATGAGATCGTTACATAACCTGTCTGTGGCCATGCTGTGCAGTCTGCTGATCTAAGTCCATTTTAGCGGAAAATGCATAGGCCACTGAATCAAGAATGCCTATGGGAAAACAGATAGGGTTTATCTTTGGAAAAAGGATCAGGAGAAACTGTTTTTGGCAGCTAAAATGACATATTTGGCAGGTCTTTTATGGCCTATTATTTATACAGGGACACTTTTTTAATGGTTCTTTTTGCATTTATCATATTTGTACTGTTTCCTTAAATGTCCTAATGAATTGTGGTTTTCAATAATTTATGTGCAAAAAGGAGTTAACCCAATTCATTTTTTTTATCTGTTTTCTTTGTCACTTTAGGCTCCTGCACTGCTACTCTTAATCTGTTAGCCATGGTTCATTGCAAAACCCTTACAATGTAGTGATTCAACGTGGGAAATTACAATAAAATCAAAGCATGCCATGTGTTACAAACATACATTTATTTCATAAATGACTCCCAAACAACTTTCCATCATCCTTGCCACACGAATTGGTCAATTCCTGTGAAAGCTAAATAAACAAAGTAGTAAGAGTTGTAGGGGAGAAGCAGATTGACAAATGTATGGTGGGAAACTTTTTATGTTAAAAATTCATGCTAAATGTGGCATGTATAAATGTATAAATATAATAACAGGCTAAACTGGTGTTATTTACAAATAAATGCAGACACTGTTGTTTCCGAAAAAGCAGGCCCACTAGTAGCCTACAGAGGGCAGCCTATCCATACATTGTACAGTTACATGAGGGATATACTCCTCATGTAACTGTGTTGATCCCAGACAGTGGCTTCGCCTCCCCAGCATGAGGCTGTGCGCTGGTCCAGAGGTCAGCCTGTGGATATATCTGTGCCAGCCACATCCATTTAAATGCTGATGATTAGAGATTAAGATAGGAGTCAGCTCTGCAATCCATACATCTTATTTAATCAAGAGGAGTATCGTTTTGACCAGCGTGGCTCATATGAAATGCAAGATTAGTACCTTAATGAATACGCAGTAGAACTGTTTTCAAGTGAAAAACCACATAAACTGAAGTGCTTCACATTAATCTGGGGTCTGCATCTAAATGGAGCAGAACATTCATTGGTTTAATTAGTATCACCTGCTTTATCCTTTTATTATCTAAACGGTTGCTCTGTAAAATGGGATGCCAGCAAGTGTCGAAGGTAAAAGGAAAGCAATAAATATGTGGGAATTCCACCTTAAAACATTATTCACATATTTAATTCAATTTCTGATTTATTTTATTTCTAAAGTGCTATTTCACTTCAGCACTCATCTCAAGGTACTTTATACCAGCAGGTAAAGACCCCTCAACAAACATGTACATTCACTGACCACTTTTTTAAGTACATCTTGCTAAGACCAAGGTACTGGAAATATTCTTCACAGATTTTGGTCCATATTGACATGATAGCATCACACAGTTGCTGCAAATGTGTCTGCTGCACATCCATGATGCAAATCTGCCATTTCACCACATCTCAAAGGTGCTTGACTGGATTGAGATCTGGTGACTGTGGAGGCCGTTTGAGTACAGTGAACTCATTGTCATGTTCAAGAAGCCAGTTTGAGATGATTTGAGCTTTGTGACTTAGTCTGTTATCCTTTGGTGTTTTAACAATGCTGTTGGTATCCTGCACACAATTACACTACCACTATCAGCCTGAACTGCAGATACAAGGCAGTATGAATTAATGCTTTCATGTTGTTCATGCCAAATTCTGACCCTAACATCCAAAATCTGAAGCAGAAATGGAGGCTAATCACGCCAGGCAGCCATTTTCCAATCTTCTATTGTCCAATTTTGGTGAGCCTGTGTGAATTGTAGCCTCAGTTTCCTGTTTTTAGCTGACAGGAGTGGCACCCGGTGTGGTCTTCTGCTGCTGTAGCCCATCTGCTTCAAGGTTTGACATGTTGTGCTCATCTGCATACCTTGGTTGTACTGAGTTACTGTTGCCGTCCTATCAATTCGAAGCAGTATGACCACTCTCCTCTGACCTCTGACATCAACAAAGCAATTTTGCCCAGTGAGTGTATGTGCTCCCCTGTAGTGGTATTACAGAAAAGGCAGCATGCTGAAACTCACAGTGGCTATAACAGCTTGAGGCTCTTGCTTAATACTCCAAGAAGCTGCTGCGTGCCATATGTCTGTAAATGTTGGAGTTGTTTATCTGCAAATGTTATTATTTCATTCTACCCAACCCTGAACTGTGGGTCTCTGTGTTCCCTCTCTGCCTGCTGCTTTTATGGTTGGTTTGGCTTCCCAAACCAACCATAAGTGATGCCTAAATTACTCAGGCTCATACTGTTTCCTTCTTTGCCTGGCAGGCCTGGCAGGCAAAGAAGGAAACACTATGCCTGAGTAATTTAGGCATCACCCCATTCAAACTACTCATACTACTCTCAACAGTGCATTAATTACTGGCCTACCTATATAACATCATTGGATTATTTATCTTAAGATTGTAATAAATTTAACTTGTTTAACCTTTTACTCATCTGTTATTTCTTTTTGGTTACTGATCTTTGGCCAAATTATATTTGCTTTGTTTTGGATACTTGCTGTTTGTCCTCAATAAAGTTTAAATTGAAAGAAACTCAGCAAAAGTGTAGATTATTGAGAGTGATTTTGGCAGGAATAGTATGAAATAAAGGAGGCAATATCCCCTTAATGCCTCGTTGCTGTTAATCATTTTAAAACTGTGTATTGTGATTCCAATAATAGGAGTACATTGCTAAATTTGTGGAGTAGACTACTGTTTTAAATCTTTTCCAAAAATGTGAATCCATTTTTAAAAGCCATTTGTAACATATGGCGACACAATGAGAATCAGACTTCTCTTTCCTTCAGCAATGTGATTAGAAATGAAAATAGAAAGTTATGGTGATGTTGCAGCCAAGAGAGCATAAAGCAGATGGGCAGAGGTTGGGGCTTTAATCTGCCTCTCAGTCTCTCTCTCTCTCGTTCTCTCTCTCCCTCTCTCCTCCCCTTTGAGATAAAGAGACAGATTTGGTTGGAAGACGAAGAAAAACAGGGATTTTTAGGGAATTGCCCAAATTAAACGGAATCATGCTGTTGTTATATCACGCTCGCATCTGGCCCCTGGGTAATTGGCCGGGGCACCTCGGCCGTACGTGCTGTCGGTGCGGTCAACTCAGTGGCTGACAGGAAGCGCATTGTGGTTTAAAGTCGATCCAGCTGGCGTTAACCATGCCTACGGCACGGCCCGGCGCATCAAACTTTCACCAACAACGCCCGGAAGTATGCGCGATCGTCACGGCAATCAAGGTAGGCAACTTTCCTCTGTTGGATGAGTTCGCTACAAGTTGTACAGGCTCCTGTAGTTTACCAGCTATTTCACGGTCGCAATACTGAACGATGCCCCTGTTGCCACCGAAAAAAGGAAAAAAAAACAAAAAAACATTTTGGTTGACTTTATATTTTATTGTGGTTAAGGAGGGAAACGGAAGAAACTTTAAAAAACAATGACTCCCATTACGCCAAGACTGAGCGACTCACGTCCTATAATGTGGCATTATTTTCCCCTTGGTACTGCAGATATTTTAGAGATGCTAGAGTTTTTGTTTTGCTGTATTTTTTTTTTCAGCTATGGAGCTAAAAACATGCTTCTTCACAATTAAAATCAGTAATGTTTAACTTTGAAATGCGTTAGATTGAAGCTGTAGAACTCCATTCATTGGTACCTCTGGGTGGACTGCAGAAAAAAAAGTCTTAATGTAGGCCTACTGTACATACTTGCCAGTAAGCGTGAAGTAGACTATAGATACCGCTCATTTAAGTAACTCCACCACCATTTAATGCACTCTTGTATTAACTAGCCTATTTGTATTTACCTCTGCACTCTGCGGTTTTATATCTCCTCGTATTTAGCCTGTGTTTTACACTAAGTAGCAACTTTTGTCTAACACTGAAGTCATAAGTTCTACACAGGTGTCCTTAGCACCTTGTTATGAATACCAACCAAATTATATCATTTACTCTATTAATTATTCCACATTAGTTCATATATAAGAGAGTGTAGTGTGTTCATGGACTTTGTCTATCCTTGCTTGCAAAGAGTCTTCATGGATGAAAAATGGTACAGTATGTCATATGGTAATTTCATAAGTACACGTGGAAATTCACACAATATGCGCAGTGTATTTTGGCATCTGTATGTGTGTGTGTTTGAGCCTGCGTGTGGATGTGTGTTGCTTGTTTGTACGCCACCTGAGATTAGTGGTATGTAATAGAGTCAGACCAGATGGCCATATTTTCTCCGTCTGGATCTGGCACAAAAAAGGCTTCTGAAAAATAATTCAATATTTCTGTAACTGAGACAGGCTTAATCCCCACAACGGAGGAAAAGTGCCAGGCGGTGGGGGAGGTAGGTGTCCAGGGTCAGTGCTTGAAGGGTTCTGAGTGCCTGAATTTGATAGCTTTTAAGGTAAAAGAAAATTATGAACAGACAACAATTCTTGCTGGATGATGGACAATGGTCATGAAGATATCAATGAGGCATTAAAAACATGGCCTTGAGAAACATTTAACTTTTGAAAGGGCATTTATAAGGTCATGCAGGCATGGCTCAACATCGCTCATGGAAGAGGGATCACACACAGGACTTCACACGGCAATTCACATGGTTTAAGCTGCTTCTTTGTTTTTATGAGGTCTAGGCTACAGACAACAACAAAAGTGTCCATATAAAATCTCATCTCATAGGAAAAAAACCCATTAAACAGGGAGTACCAACAACAGTTGCTCCCAGTTCAGTTATCTTGGTTGAGAAAGGATCTGTATTCTCTTTGGAGCGTCGTAAAATAGCAAAAATAACAAAGTAAGTTTAAGTTTGTTATTGTTGGTGGTGGTGTTTGCTTGCTATTTCCTTTTTTATGATTTGATTTGTTATTAATTTAATCCTGCTGGCTCTATCATGTAGATAGACTTATAAAATCTACATCTTTGTTTTAATATTGGTTGACCTCTGACTAGATTTATATACATGTAGGATGTGTAACAGATTAACCCATTAGTCTTTCTGTCAACCTCCATAGCAGTAAATGCCAGAGGATATACTGTCAAAGCAGCAATAGTTGACTTGGCTGATTTCTTCTTTTTTCCACTCAGACACACCAGTAAGCAGAGTAGTGCATCCATATTTTACAGGTAATGAGGATGAATGTACCTGCACAGTAGATTATACGTTTGTCAAATAGCAATTTATAACATTTCTGTAAATTTCCTCTTAGTGTTTGAGAGATAGATACTGTAAATCTGAAAAAACACCATATTTTGGGAACATTACAAGTTAGAGACACACAGTAAAACCTCTTTAATTCTTTTTAATCTGTTCATGTCTTTATTTGAGTGAATGACAGTAGTCCACACTGTACCTGTTGTTAGACCCATGTAATTGCCTACACAGATACCTTGCCTACTATTTTGCTTTTAGATGCTCCACAGGAAGTTTTTAATTTACTAGGAAGTCATTTTGACTGTTGTTGTTATATGTGTGTCTTGTCTAAATGCCAAGGGAGGATTTTGGTCCCAGCTGCTGTGCACTGAGACTTGGCCTGCAGCCTGCAGACACACCCATGTCAGCATCAGCAGCTTACATCTTATAAATGCCTCGCGGAGACTGCACTTAAACTACCAATCTGCTCCAGTCAGACAGAAGAGTAGGAATTCTTAATATGGGAAGATTTCAATGTTTTGTTGCAGATCATCAGTGTATTTTATACTAGCTTTCTTTATTTCAATGTGATGATGGTATGTCATTCAAAATTATGTCTTGGTAAACAGTTTTAACCAATTAAAAAACAAACCTCTTTTCCACACATACACTGGCATGTGTTGACCCTATTAAGAAGATTAAAAAAGGTAAGAATGTGCAGAAATAATACCTCACATATACCTTAGACCATGTTTACACTTTCTTGATGCATGCTCAATAATCCAGGTAAAAGAATCCCAAAAAGTTGAATCTGTTCATCTGGACGTGGCGTTTTTTTTTAGTGGGAGAAACGTTTCGTTTACCAACTGGTAACTTCTTCAGTCTCAGCTGACTGCAGACTTCCCCAGCCTTATAAACAGTATATTTGCATAATGACAGAAACCAGCACCACTGACTAACAATGGGCCATTTGGTCAGTTTCATGATCAATGGTATGCAAATTGTCATGACCATTGATCAATGGCCATGAGTACCATTCACAGAGATTGGGGAATGGCTGCAATCACAGCATTGTAAGATGGTGACAGATGTACCCTTAGGCCCCCTCCCTTAGGCTGGGGAAGTCTGCAGTCAGCTGAGACTGAAGAAGTTACCAGTTGGTAAACGAAACGTTTCTCCCACTAAAAAAAACGCCACGTCCAGATGAACAGATTCAACTTTT
>VUQS01004284.1:8826-20232 GCA_015108495.1 Heterochromis multidens
TGCATTTTCTGGTGCAGTTGTGTATGATGGTGGTCACTTTAAGTGGTCGCTTTTTTTTTTTTTTTTTTTTCTCACTGTAACTTGGCAATGGGGGTTAATTTGTTAGTAGAAAGGCGTGATTAGTAGTGTTGAAATCGGGCTGTTCCAAATCGTCTAAAGTCCTGCTCGCTGTTTGGGGAAAATACAGGAGGTTTCTCTGCTTTATCCTGTAATATGTAATAACTGTTTATAAACCTGTGCACCGCATGTAAAATTGTCACGACTAATATAGGTTGTATCCAATAAGCCTAATGAAGCTTGTTGTAAAGTACCTGATGGGCTTACAGTCTCAACTTTTTAAAAGACTCTGATCTTTGTTTCTGGCGGTTTATAGAAAAGCTTTAAACACATTAGCCGGAGAGGAGACTACACCACTCAGAGATTTTATGTAAACCGGTGCACATTGTTGTGTAATTATTTCTTTCTAAACTTAATTGCATCTGACAGAATCTTAATTAGGCTAGTAGTTTTAAACTGCTGGCTATTAGGAGGCCATTCAGGGAGCTTGTGTGCATGTGGGTGCTCGTTTGTAAAACCACAGCAATAAAAACCTGTTTATCCAGTAAGAGGATATTGGGCTTTGTGTCATGACCCCCCTCTGTGCTCATGTAAAACACTTGTGCTGACTTTGCTCTGGGCACACTTTTCAGCAATGGGAGATGTAGGATCTGTTTTTTGTTTTGTTTTTTTCTGTCAAATCTTTATTCATAATAATCTGAATGGCAAGTAGTGACTGTAACAGTAGACTGACAGTGAATGAGTTGCATTTTTTTGTTTGTTTTTTCTCATTCCTTATTTAAAAAGATGACATTGCAGCAGTTATTATGTCTTTTGTCAGTGTTTTTATGAAGCAGCAAATATAACACAGACTGTGCATGTCAAGAAAAAAACTCATGAGCTCAACTGGAAGGCGGGACTAGCCCTGAGGGCTAATCTGACCTCTGTCTATTGATCATGCTGAAGAGTCATGTACTGAAGTCTCACTCAAGGAGAAACTCATGAGTATGTCTGTCTGAAGTCAGAAATTGGCACGCATTGTAGTAGTCTCAGGTCTGTTTTTGCACCTGTGACTTTTTTTCCACTCTATATTACTAAATACTGCCAGGCAGACAGAGACACCTAAAACAATCAATAAAGTTGTCTCCTTGAACAAATCTCAAGTGCTTTCACTTCCATCTTGGGCAACAATACCTGGTAGGTTTGTGCACTATCGCTATGTTGCACTTGCAGCTCACAGAGGTGTTTAAATTATTATGGCTGCATTCATTCTGTGGTAGAGTGGGTCACTTATTGGGATCACAATGTGTAACATCAACAGTCCTCTCAAAGTGTGATGGCTAACGGGATACATTAGGTATGAAAGGGATGTTAGTCATACTTTAGACTGCTGAGGAGTAGTGTCTGGGGCTGTAAAACAGCCATCACTACTTGATATTCAAGACCAGCCTTTGTGTTCTTAGCCCTTTGATCAGCCCTTTGCAGGCAGACACACAATATCCGTTATGACATTACAGCTGCTTTCTCATTTAAGGTTGCTTGACAGGTAGAGTGCTTGCTTCCCCGGTGTAGTTTCATATATAAAAGTATCCCTGTCCTGTTCCTGTACCTCAGTATGTTTCTTTCTGTTGCTTTATAGTTACGTGATCTTTGTTTTTTTACAGGAAAATGTAAAACATTGTCAACCACACATCACAAACACAACAAAGGAAGACAATTAGTTAACATAAAACAACATAAAATCTTTATGAAAGGCTATTTATCATGCACACCTTCAAAAACGGTGTCAACATTATACGAAAGGAAACTTACATCTTGCTCTAAGTGCTCCCCCAAAGCTGTTTTCACACATGAAATTCAGTAGAGTCAGGTCAGTTTTTAGTACTAGAAATACTTTGTGTGGTTTAGGTAAGGCCTCAGTCACACAGGCCTAGAGACCAGTCAGTGACCATCTGGCAACCTCCAGTAGCTAGGGACAAATGTGCATTTCCTGACTGATTGCGAGTAGTTGCTGGCAGTCACTGTGAAATTGATTGACAAAGCACTGTTCATGCAGGCCAAGAGAGTGGTAAGTGACCTCACCGGTAACCACCGATTGCTAAGGAAAAGTGTGTATTCCACAACCAGTTGCGGTTGAGGTTGCTGGCAGTTGCTAGAGTGAAATTGGTCGCAAAGCGGTGTATGGTGCTGGACCAAAAACCTTCTTCTGATTGCTTTGGTTGCAAGCAGGGTGCAGTGGTTGCCAGTAGTTTTCATGGAAGATGCCAACTTGTCTGCAAACACTCGCTGTTTACACAAAGCTACAGTGAAACTTGAAAAAGTGCGACTCAAACCGGAAACAGAATGTTTGCTTTCAAAGTAAAAGTTGTGCCTTTTGGAAAGTGCTGGTTGGAGCAGTAAAGCGTAACTTTTACTTAGAAAGTGAACATTCTGTTTCTGGTTTGTGTCACATTTTTTCCAAGTTTCACTGTAGCTTGAATAGTAAGTGGTGAGTGTTTGCAGACAAGTCACCATCTTTCATTCAAACTACAGGCAATCATGGGAATGTACTAGAGACGAAGCAATTGCAAAGAGATTGTTGGTGTAGCACCCTCTTTGTGTCCAGTTTCACCTGGTGACAGCCAGCAATTTCCAGAAACCACTTGCCAACCCATTGGGGAATACACATTTTTCCATAGCAACCAGCAGTTACCAGGGGGTGACCAACTGGTCTCTATGCCATTGTGACTGAGGCCTAAGGGAACTGTTAGGATACTGCATGCAGGATGCAGCACCATTGACATCTATTTGCATATGGGTGAATACAGATTTTATACCAGGCAGCTAAACACGTTAAAGACCAACTGATGTTTGATCAGATGGTTAGAAATTTGCATTTTTACATGCACTTCTATTGGTTTGAGAGCCTCAGGCCTGCAGTGCTTTTGTAAAAAAGGATCAAGTTACTGAGCCAGAAGATTTAATGAACCATGACACGGAGCAACTAGAGGCCCAGTCTGAAGCTGTTAAAGGACTTCAAGTTTATTGAAATGTTAAGAAAAATTAAGTTTCTTGATGTAATGGCAATGGTAAATGTCTGATCCAGAATTGCTGCATGGCTTATTCCCTCTAATACACCCACTCACTAGGTCTCTCCTTCTGGCCTCTATCTCTTTGTCAAGTTTATTCATTTTTCACTGATGAATAACGGTTATTTATAGCCAAGTCAGCTTTTCATGGATTGTTCCTGGTGTTGAGAGCAGTTGGGGGTAACTCAGTCTTGAAGGCTAGCATCATTATTCATCCATCTGGCTATTAATTCATCCAGCCGGAGGTCCATCACTCTGGCATGCCAGCTATGCATTGTAAGGCCTGCTGGATTATTTGCACTTGATTTTGTAGTGAGATTATTGGCGAGTATCTCTGGGAATGGAAATGGTATTCACAGCATGCCCTGGTGCTGGCTCTGCAGCCCATACCAGTCTGTAGTCTGGTTCTCACAGACTGTTACCAACTTTTCAAATGCTGGTGTGCAACATGGGGATTTGGCTTGTGAAAAAAACCGAGTGTTTAAAAAACAGCAGTTGATTACTGCCTGTTGTGAGTCTTTAGCCTCTCATCTCTTTATAGCACCTCTAAGCCTAATCTGAAGCCACCAGTTGTTATGGGTACATGCTCTAACTTGACACTATCATCTGTTAACATAAGATGATATCTCATTTAATTTCCATTCTGCTTTGCATAACCTGTTGTAGCAGAACAAAACATTTATTCTTCTCTGCTACAATTTGCGTTGACATATTTTATTTAAAGTGCAACAATTTGTGGTGGATGTGTCAACATCTGAAGACAAATGTGGTCTTGTGACTCATTTTACATGTGTCATTCTGTTGGCTTGTGTTGATGTCCCAGTAGCTCCCAGGCCTAAAGAGAGCATGGCCTTCTCCTGTCCTGATTCCTGCCCCCATCCCAGGCGTGGTTGGTGTTAACGGCTGTGACCTGGTCAGGGACAACAGCTGCCCCCCCTTGGAACAGGTGGCCTGGAGGAAAGTTTTAACAGTCTTCAGACAGAAGGATTATCGATGCAGGGACAATCCACATCTAATAGCTTTAGAGGCACACAGTTGGATCTATGAGCTCTTACACATATGGCCTAAATGTGCTGTCTGGTCCAAGTGAGCAGCCCAAAACCCCAGCCGCCTTGGCCAGCCTTCAGTATACCACCAAAGAAGCTTAATGATGCTTTCAGTAATTGAAATGGGATTTCTGGCAAGATCACAGCAGTCTTGTCTCCTCTTCATCCTAACTCTGTTGTCCCTTGACTTTGACGTAACTGGATTTTAGTTCATTTTTAGGTATCTATAATAATCTTGCTTGAGTGGCCACTCGTGGAATAATTAAAGTTGATGTGTAGGGAAAGACATGTTGCATGTGTCTGATTAAACACTCACTTGTTATAATAACTGTGGTAAGAATCCCTTTTCATTATCTGTGTGGAACTGCTAACTCAATAATTTTCAAGGGTTTCAAATGGGAGGTGCCTGTCCAGCCTCCGGGGCCTGGTAATGCAGTGTTTGTGTTATCATCCTCAGACAGTCTCTGGCCAGGACTCTTTATTATGTACCTCATTATGATCTATTAGCAGCAAGCGTCCCAGCCCTGTCCCAATCACTTCAAGAGAATGATCCCTCTTATCCTCTGTGGCTTTGACTCTTAGGATGTGATATGATTTCATTCAGTTTTGTATGCTGTTTAGATTTCTGTGTGCATGCATCAGGACTTTGTAGTGAATTAATTATTCTTTATTGTTGCCTGTTAGTCATTGTTAGACTTAATAAGTCTGTTTCGTTTAGAGAAGGGGTGAAAATAGTCATAGAAACTGAGTCCAGCATGGTGAAGAGGACTGAGGTTAAAGGACAAACTGGCTTCTCTCTGTCCTAAACAGAAGTTAGGGGGTTAGACACCAGGGGCACTGGGGAAAGCCTGGAAATTAAAGCCCATCTCATCCATCAGAGTGTCCTGGCCCAGATTGTCTGAGACGGCTGCTTTTGATGGCTTTTGTTCCCTCACAGGCTCTACCTCTCCATTAATGAACTCCACTATTGATCTGTAGATCTGGCCACTCCATGTTGCTTAGGCCTGTGGTGCCGTGGGAGGGGTGAATCGTCACAGTTATGCTGGCCTGTTGTCGCTTTCACTCACACATCTGACCCAGACCTCTCTTCTGTTTGTTCTAGCATTATCTCCTCAGAGGCTCTCAAGGCAATTTTAGCTTGATTGCTTTTGACTCACTTGGGACCTAAGATCAGTTGTACGATCCTGGAATTACACGTCGAGTTGCTTGCAATGCACTGGTAGTTAGGAACTTGGTGTGAAACCTCCACTTGATTCTGCAGCATCGTCCTTCAGTTGTAATACTACTCTGCAACATTCAAGTAAACATTTGGATGTTGAATAACCATCAGCCGACAATCTAGTCTTGGTTGAAAAATAGTTACAAAAATGAAAGTTGTGCCGATGGCGGAAATGTAAGTTTGCTGTTGGCTAGACGTACTTCTTGATTGTTTCCTAGACATCTAGACACCTAGACATGGACTTTCTAGCAATAGAATGTTTGTGTTCAAGAATTGTTTCTATGTTGTCTTTTTATCAGAACAAAATGAAATAATCTAAAGATTCTCTATCAAGAGAAGAACAACAATTTCAAGAAAAAAAAAACATATGCAACTTGGACAATTCAAACTCCCGATGTCCACTTTTAAGCCAAATGAGCTAACTGACTACACAATAAAGAGAGAGGTAACCCAGCAAACATTTCGACAATGAATAACCATCAGGTGGCGTTTTTATTGACGTCAACTCCTGGATGAAAAATGGTTTCAAAATGAAAGTTGAACCAACATCGCAGACTTTATGCCGATATCAGTTTGAGGTATCTCTTTAATATCACCTAGATGTTGTTGTTACACTTTTTAGGAAGAGAAAGTTTGGGTTCAAGAATTGCTTTCGACTAACTCTTAATCCACTATAATAAAACAAAATAATCAAAACCTTCTCGACAGTAAGAATGGGAAAAAAAAAAAAAAAAAGACATGCACCTCAATGGTGACTTGAATTCGTGAACCCAGACTTTGAGTCCATTTCTTATCCTGCTGAGCTAATTGACCTGTTGCTCAACAAGTCCCATCACTGGGTTTATGATGCTGACATTGAGGACAGAGTAGTAATGTTTTACAACAGGTCGTGTTATATTCACCGTACAATAAATATTTAAAAGTCTGGTAAATGAACTGGTACTTATATAGCACTTTTCTACTCTAACTGAGGACTCAAACCACTTTTTACTACAAGCCTCATTCACCCAATCACACACACACATTCATACAGGTGCTTTTTTCTATATCTAAGCACCTTGTCTAACATTTGCACACACACTCACGCTCCGGATGCATTGGGGGAACTCGAGGTTCCGTACCTTGCCCAAAGAAACTTTGACATGGAGACTGGAGTAGCTGGGGATTGAACCAGAGACCTTCCAGTTGATAGATGACCAGTTCTATCTCCTGAGCCACAGCTGCCCCAAATAATACTGGTAATACTAATGTGGAGAAGACATTGGTTACAACCATTAGTACCCAAATTAGTCATAGTTGTTTATACTTTTAATTCCTTCTTTGTAATTATTGAATCTATACTTTTCACTTTGTAAGAGGCCGTCTGACAAGGTGTCTATTCTACATGGAAGTGACATCAACATCAAGTTTTTGCAGTCGTACTGCAACCAATCTTGACAAGGGAAATGAGGTCAAGGTTACAGCCATGTTTGCTGGGGATAGTTGTGACAGACCATCACCATCTAACAATGAGACAGAAATTGCATGTAGACAAATGTAAATGGCTTAAAAGTGGTGTTTTTATATACGTATAATAAACTCCAGTAACTTAAGTCTGTGTATGTGGAGAGGACATTGTGTGGCTGTCTGTTCACGACCATTAGTAACCAGATTGGTTTTCAGTCGAATGTTGTTGTATTACAAAAACCAAGACGCATGCATTTAATTTTTGATTGGTATTTCTTGCTTTGTTAGAGACTGGTCCTTGTGGAAACAATGTCAACTTCTGTCTTCCTACTGTGCAGTTTTAATAATATCTGTAATCAAAGAAACCTTATCAGCATAAGTCGGATAACAAATACTCTAAAACAGATATCTATTTATATTGCATAGTAGGAAGAATTTTTTTTTTGTAGGAGTCTTTTCTCTTTAAAGTCTGCTGCAGCACTGAAAATGGTGATGCCTACTCTAATTTTATCAGGGAAGCGGGCTTTATCAGTAGAGACTGCCTGAGTCTGATAGCCCTTTTCCACTAGTACCTGCTCGGCTCGACTCGACTCGACTCGGCACGGTTTGAGGGGTTTTCCATTAGGTGGTAGTACCTGGTACCAGGTACTTTTTTAGTACCCGCTTGGCTGGGGTTCCAAACGATCCAAGGTGATCCCAAAATGTGACGTCAACAGACTGCATGTCACTGATTGGCCAGGGAGGGATGTCACTGGATGAGTCATTATAGCGACTCCTTCATAATTCAAACCTGCTATTTTTTGAAACCCGGCAACAAGCGAAATGGCTACACACAAACAACACCGTGTTTCATCTCACCGCCTGCAGCCTTCTCTGGCTCTCTTCTTTTACCGTGAGTCTGACAAAAAACCATTGACCGAGCCGCAGGTATACCATCGCCTCGATGTCCTCCATTGTTGTGTATTTGTGTCGCGTATAAATGAAGTCACGCGACTTTCGGGACGCGTTGCTATAACAACCCCACCCACACTGATGTGGTACTAAATTGTAATGGAAAACCACCGAAACCAAGTCGAGTCGCACTGAGTCAATCCGAGTAGGTACTAGTGGAAAAGAGGCTTGAGACTCTTCAGATTGTCTCAGTTTCGAGGAGCTGAATGGGTTCATGTCAATCGAAGTTCTTTTCAAGATCTAAATTCCCAACAGAGTTCAAAGGGGGTTGTGTGAAATACAGGTCTTCCTTTTCTGTATGTCTGAAGTGCGCTCCCAAGCCAACAACAGCACACAAACACAATCACGTTCTCTGTACTGTTTTACAGCAGAATTTTCCAGGAGAAAGCAGGTCATTTTCCCTCTGTCTCTCTCAGGCATCATGTGGTAACTGTTTGTCTCTGGCACAGCGGTTCTTACATCGTGAAGCTGACACAAACATCTGTGTGAAAAGAAGAGAGACCAAAGAGAAACTCTAAGGTGAAGTCAGAGGAGTTTTTTTTTTTTTTCCCTTCCTCAAAGTGCAGCACATTTGGTCCTTATTTCCCCCACCCTCTCCTCCAAACTTTTATCAGCCTCCTGCTACTTTATAAACTTCATTAAATACTCCCCCTCAAAGTTAGGCAGACCATTTTAGCAGGTTTTAAACACATGGCGCCATCAGGGTCTTAGGCCTGCTAGTCATTTAACCCTTATTTTTACGATCTTTTTATTATATTTGAAGACATGCACATAGTGTGGTGGGGACTAATGTCAAAACAGTGAAGCAGATTTGAATCTGTTAGTGACAGACTGGGGCTCTGAAAAGTCAGCTTCTTCATACACACTGCTATAGATGCATTTCCACTTTGAGGCAGCACAGCTGTCTGGGGAAACCGAAAGGAAACAAAAGTTGTGCCGGGGTCTCTCACCTTGTAAAATGTAAAACACCCTGAAAAACGCCTCTGGACTTAACATGAAAGTTTGTTTTCTCTGCCACTTAAAGTGCTGCAGTTTATGCTGTCATCCCAGTGTGATTTCTGGCAGCTGGTAGTCAAGGCTGTGGTCCAATAGCGGTCTTTGTAGTACTCACTAAGGAGCTATAAAGCAGCGAGTGTGCCGGTGCTAAAGTACCACAGGACTTGTGGGTGGATGTTTTCAGAAAATTGCACTCGGGCAGAAAACTTGAACAGAAACTGAACTAAAACCCAAGTGAGGTAACTGGAAGTTATTAGGGTCGCTGGAAAAAAATTACAAGTCTTTGGAAGATATTGACTCATAATAAATGCAGTCACTTCTTAGCTTTGTGCTGGAGTCTTCATCAGCTCGGTCTCCAAAGATCCAAAAATGCACGTGTTAATGAGCTCATGTCAGTGTGGAGTTTTCCATGCTGCCCTTGGGCAGACTGATTTCTCACATCTTAGCAGTCGAGGGAACAGAGAAAGCCTGCAACTACAGCCTGTTAGCAGTCAGCTCCACGGAACCCACTTCTGTCCAAATATTGACTTTTCTCACTCAGCACAGAGAAAAGTTGTGAATGAAACACTTGAAAGTGTTTTCAGAACAACTTTTTAAAGAGTGGATAGCTGCGGCTCAGCTGAATAGATTAAAAATCAAGATTATAGAGAAAATCTGTCTCACAGTGTTCCTATCAGAAGCAGATAAATAAGGAAACGGCTTGACTCGAGCACAGCTTTCTCAGAGACATGCCTCTGGCCTTTAGTGTCTTTTGGACATATACTCACTATACTAATTTCACAGTTTAAAATAACCCTTATAGTTACTTAGATTGGACCGCAGTGCAACCAAGTTCATCCACTATTGGAGATGAGCCTTTATAGCGCCTGCTCCTTTTAATACCGCCCCTGTTCCTCGCAAACAGAAGGTTTGAACAGTAGGTAGGTGGGCTTCTGCGCTCAGTCACACCTTAGTGGCTGAGATGACCATATTAAGTCATATTAAGGATATTGTTTCTCATTATATGACATCATACAGAGCCAAGAGTTAAAAAACTGTCCAAAGGGATTACTTGCACATACTTCGACCTTAATATTTGAACCTTTGGCCATGTTTAATATCACCACTGTAAAGGTAGACATATGACAGAATGTAAGAAAATGCATAAAGGTCTACTTTAATGTTTTGAGGGTTGAACTATGTATTTAAAACGCAGCACATTTCTCATGAGCCACAGGTTTTCCTTCAGTGCTGAGATACAGAGAGCGAGTTTCCCTTCCTGTGTTTACCCAAACTGTGCCACATATGGAACTGCAGACAGCAGCTCAGTCTGCCTGAAGGCTGGTCAGTACTGTGCACTGTGCACTGGACTAGGCAGCCAGTTTAACAGCACACCTGCAGAAAAGCTGACTTGTCTCTTTTTGTAATGTTTCAGGCAAGACTGCCTCCTAATGAGATAATGTTTTATTTATGTTTCTCCTGGGCCAAACTATACTGATTACTTTCAGTTGATTCTTTAAAAACAAACAAAAAAAAGCAAAGTTTTACAGGGGTGTGTTTCTAGTGGTCAACCTGCTAACCACCTTGAATCAGTCGCTATTTGGCCTGTCAAATTTTCCACAGCTCATCTGTGGTATTGTGGAGTAGTGTGTGAAGGACAATTGTGTCAGTTTCTGATCTGAGGATTGAACAAACTAGGAAATAAATTAGATCTGTCTCATTAAGAGATCCCGTTTCAGTTTTTGCTGTGTTGGCTGACCACACCGCAGCAGTGAAATAAATATGATAAACGTGATGTCAAGCGTGGTCCATGATTTTTACATCAAAACCAGGGCTTTTTGTGTCCACTTAACTCACTCTTTTAGTTTTAGTAGTTTTCTCTGACGAGTGAAGTTTGCTTGGTTTAGTCATGTACCATCTGGTCCCTTAGTGAAAGATAGATTACAACATACCATTGCAGAGACTGTACCAACACATGCAGCAAATAAATTTGATAATTACATCCCAGGCTTCTGCTGTCTTACTCCCTGATTTCCACTATATGTGGCAGACTGTTTCCTTGGGTGATTGTCGCAGGCGTGGAGCTTAAAGGGTTATTAGGCAAGTTATAAAGATGCACAGACAGAACACAGATGTGTGTGGATGAGCTTCAAAGAAGTGTTCGAAGATTTCTTGGATTGTCTTTCATTAAAATTGAACATGTTTGCTGTGTGGTGATGGGGCCTTTTAGGAAAGCAGGACGGCGTCTTGCAAAGCAGACGTGCTGTCATCAGCAGATAGTTAGCTGGCAGGAACAATGGGGCTGGGTCTCTGTCTTGTCTGTCAGTCAATCCTGCATGCAATCATCCAGGAATGTCTTTCTTCTTCAGACAGTGGAGAAAGAGGTGGAAACTGCTACGATAGAACAGGCCTGTTAGCTGGACTCACTTCTGTTTTGTGTCTTTGCATTGTCTTTCCCTCCCTGCTGTCTCACATGGCACATAAAGTGTTTTGTGTTCTTACTACCTTACTGTGTCGTTTTTGTTTTGTTTTTTCTCCCCTCGAGACATAAATGTTCTTTTGTCAATTACGAGCTGTTTTATTTAAGTGAAAAACACACCTCACTACTTTTACACCTATTTTTGTCTTTGTAATGTTGTTGTTTTTTTTTTTTTCAGTCACATGT
>VUQS01004284.1:20438-30829 GCA_015108495.1 Heterochromis multidens
CTCTTTAAAAAAAAATTTTTTAAAAGGTTTTTTTTTTTTTTTTTTTTTTTTTTTTTTTTTTTAGCAATGTGCAACTGTCAGAAAAACATGCCAGCAATGACAAAAGGAAATTAAAAGCTTTGTAGATTACGATTCAAATGGATTGGCCAATTTGGAACCAGTTTTCGATTCCCATCCCTAATTCTAACACACAATGAATTCCCTCTTTTGCTTTTCATATGTGAAAACCTTACGGTTAACACCTATTATTTGGACATTATAGGCACTTTGCCCTAACTTGTTTGGCATCTAGACTTGACATGATAAAACTCAGAGAGTGGCCAGTTGTGAACGTCCATAGCTATTTTAGCTTCAGGATTTCCTTTTTTAGTTATTCCTTTATTTATTTAAACTTCCAATCTGAACATAAATTCACACTGTAGTGGAGCTGAGCGTCCTCAGTGTTAATCAACTTTACAGTGTCTTCTTTCCTTCTCTCTCTGATATTATCCATCAGCACTGGGCTCGCAGTGATCAGTAACATGACACATAATACTCAACAATTCAGGAAATGCACAAACTTAAGTGAATGGATCACTGTGACAACAACCCCGATGACCCTGAGCTAGTCTGCAGATTGGCTGCAGCAGATGCTGCTCAGTTATAATCACTTTGATGATGATGTCATGCTTTAAGATGATTAACAATTGAATTCAGTTTGGGTCTCTCCTCCTGCTCAAAGACAGGATGGGAGAAAAGAGCCCTTCTAGTTAGTTTACTGTGAGCTGCTAACAGGGAAGGAAAACTGCTGACATCGCACTAATGTCACATAAAGTGAGCTTGTGAAGCAGCTCCAGGCTGGGAGACCTATTGTGTGTGGATTCAGCTCTGATCCTGGGCTGATGAAATATTACAACACAGTGGAATTCCCCTCTCATTGTGAATACATTTTTGGGTTAAAACTGTTTTTCAAGCGGCTGCTTCAAACAAAGTGCTCTTATGAAATTTAGCATGGTGCTCAACCATGGAGAGCGCATCAGAGTACAAATGTGTGAAAGTGATTGATGGGTCATGTGAGCATGAGTTGAAGCAGTGTGTTTGTTGTGTTCAGTTGGTTTATTACCCTGTTGGCCTGTCAGACCACTCTGTGCTGATTGAAAGAGTCGGCTGGGCCATGTTCCTGATTGATGGTGTGCTTTGTGTGCGAGCGAAGGACACTTTGTGTCTTTGGGAGGTGAGATGCCTGTTCCAATGAGCATGTAAGGCTTAGGCTTTTCACATTGATGTACGCGCTGATTAGTGTTGTTATGGGAGAGGTCAACCAGAGGTTTAGAGGTAACAGTCTGTCAGAGCAAAGTATTGACAGCTGAGCAGCCAGAACATAAAAATTGGCTGTCTAATATTGTGCCACTGAAAACAGCGCTGACCCGTCAGATCCCTGTCTGGCACCAGGTCACTGGCGGCAAGTCCTTTGGTTCCAGCGGGTTGTGGGGTGGGGGACTGTGTAGATAGGGTATCCTGCACTCTTTGTTGTACTCCAAGCTGTTCATGGGCTAGTTTTGCAAGTTGGCAGGGCACATTTTCTTGCAGCAGGAGGCATCTGTCATTGGGGAGTGCCATTACCATGTTGAGGGAGCGGATTTAGGTGGGTGGTACATGTCAAAGTAATATCCACAAGAATGACAGGACTCCAGAACATTGCAGTGTAATGAGATTGTCTCATGTTGTGGCTGATTTCACTCACGTGAAATGATGCAGGATGTGGGATAGTAAAGAAAAGCAACTTATTAAGCATTTTTTTTCAGCTGTTAGTAGCATGTCTGTATCTGTGTATTGCATTCTGGGATAGTTCTGTGTCCACCAGCACACCCAGTTTACAAACCTGCTTAAAACCAGAATTTGTTTTTATGGATCCAAATAACATAATGTGCTCTGTTGCAACACAAACCTGCTTTATATGATTAAAGTTCAACTCACTAATATCTGTGAGCTTCCAAGAGTAACTTTATTCATCACAACTGTTATGATCTGTGAGGGAAAATGAGGTCACATTGAAGGCATTGTCTCCTGAATGTCAATGTTTCCGTGTATACTTTGCCGTTACTTGATACTAATGCAGAACGCATAGCTGCCATCTGACTGCGCTGATGCAGCATATGCACCAAAAGCTTTAGTCACAAAATTAACAGATTGCTGGAAATCTCATCCATTTGGCTTGTCGTCCTCCATGAAAACATTGACTTTTTTTGCCAGAGAGCCCAGCTGAGTCGGTCAGAGTGCCCCGTGACTATTGACCTCGTCTTGTGTCATATTTTTTTTAATATGTCATTTTATCTCTAGTGATAGAACTCTGTTTCACTTAACTGGAGCAGTCTGGGCTTGCACCTAACCATTATCTCAGTACATACAGCACACATTTTGCAGTTCTCTTTGAAAATTATGAATTAAACATACACAGACAATTGATTTTTTTGGGGGTTTTTTTTTTTGTTTTTGTTTTTTTTTTGTTTGTTGCACCACTCGGTCGTAAAATGCCTTTACATGTGTTGGCTTCAGCAGCTCACCTCTGTTTGACCTCTCATGCTCCGCGCCAAAACACATTCGACCTCAAATGATCAATATGCAGATGAAAGGTTCAAGCACGCTGCTTTCATATTACTCGCTAGAGTAATGAATTCAGGTATAGGTTAGGCAGTTTTCATGAAATCCAGAGATTTACAGGGTTGTCAAACTGTGAAATTGCACATCATATTGCCTGCAGCACCGATCCCTCGCTATGTTTGAAATGTTTTAGGCCTGAAAATCATTAACTCCACCTTATGTTGAAGAGGGGATCAATGAGATCCTCCTGGAAGCCTTCTATGCTCTCACAGAAGCCCAGATACCAGCAGAAATGCTTTGAGTGCTCTTATGGCTTTCATTCTTAGCACTTGGAGTAGACTTAATGTACAAAGGCAAGCCCCAGGTGAGATTAGCTCTACTAAGAAAACATGCTCTGTGTTAAAAGTCTTTGTGTAGTTGAATTGGTTTGGCGGTGTATACAGAGATGATAGTCTTTGGAGGAAAGCTGTATTTTTCTCAGTCTTTTTCCAACTGAAGCTCAGTCAGAGCTACAGCTGGAGAGTCTGTCTGAGCCAGACAGAGCTAATGGGATAATGGCATATGTAACAGATGAGTCATTTAACGGTAGCTGAAGGAACTAAAACCACACAACTGTAAGTCCCACTTATGTGCCGAAGCTTCTTTTAATTTGCACAGTTCCCGTGGTTAAAGACATCACATTTTATTTTTAGCACGTTACTGTTACCAGACACTGCTGTCTGGAAGCTTAGTTGTATAAACACACATGTTGAGGGGAAAAAAAGGAGTTATGTTTAGTAATTTGAATTATTAGCACTTTGCACATGCCTATGTTTTTGCAGCATGAAAAATGCCTGAACTATATATAGGAGAAATTTGGTCTTCTGTGAAACACCAAGTAGAGGTTGACGGTGAGGATGACATGCTGCTGTTTCAGAGGTCAAGGCTAGGTGAGTGTGACCCAAAGGTATTTTTCAGCTGAAATGAGCTGACTTTTTCTTGTGACTAAATGTATTTGTCAAAGGCAATAGTGTGTTATGTATCTTATTAGTCTGGTGTTCTTGTTAACTGTTTTGCACATATTAAAACAGGCTGAAAAAAAAAAAAAAAAACTACTAAGAAGTTAATAAAGAGAGTAATGAAACAGGCAAGTGCCCACCTGTGTCCGCTAATAAAGGTAGGCTAAATCATTCATCGCTAAACGTGAATGAAGTTGATTGAGGGCTCTCCTGCTGGTATAATGTTACTTTGGCTTCATGATGGATGTGGGAAATAAACTTCCCGCTGTGTCTCCATCCTCAGTCTGCTAATCTGCTGATCTGCTGGCTGTGGTGCAAATCACTAATTTGCTCATCTGAAAATTAGTGATTTGCATTACAGAGGCTGGAAAATTGAAGCTAGTTCAAAAGTGCCTTAAACCAGCAATCTTTCCAGTGACCAGCAGGGGGAGACTGCTTTGGACTCAAAAAAGATGTCCTATTGTAAAAGATTATTCGGCTTCCTTGATCTATGACATTAGTAAACACTTTCCTGATGATTTTATTGTCTCAATTGCTACTTTTAAGTCTTATTAACTTCAGCGTGGTGTGTGTGTAACCTATGGTCTGCTCTGAAGTGAAAAAGGAGAATATAATAGTAGGTTATGCTTGTAAATGAAAAGTTGTATCTCTCGGGTTTTCAGTCATATTCACGCCTCGTTTGTTAGGTCCGGTTTCAAAAAACTAAGGCCCCAGTCACACAGGCATAGAGACCAGTGGGCAATCCCCTGGCAGTCACCGGTTGCTGGGGACAAAGGTGTATTCTCCAACCAGTTGGAGAGTGGTTGCTAGCAACCACTGTGAAACCCTTTGATAAAGCCCCAGCCACGCTTTTTGAAAGTAAAAGTTACGCCTTTTGAAATGTAAGGCGAATGTCCTCCCTTCCCAGGCAGTTTCAATTCTGCCTGGGAAGTAGTTGGCTAGTGTTTGCAGACAAGTTGGCAATCTGCGGCAATCTGCTAGCAACCACACGGAGGTTTCTGGTGTAGCACCCTCTTTGTAGTGACGGCCTGCGTGACTGAGGCCTAAAATCATCACCTGGAGGCTCCAGGATAGGACTTCAGAAACCAACTGGTGGCTTCATGGTGTCTCTGTCCATTTTTTTTAATATACAGTTTATGGAAGTGACATGGATGGTACATTGAAAGAAATGTAAATGTCGTAGCTCACTAAACTCATTAAAATGCAGTTAAAATATAAATGGATAAATGTGATTAGTTTCATCATTCTTTTCAATCGAAAATCCCCCACGCCCCATTAGTCTTTTTTCCTCTTCCATCAGTGTAACTGTATCCCCTAACAGACTGACAGGGTCTCCCCTCTTACCCTTTATAGGTGGCCTCTGTGAGCCCGTATTGACAGAAGAGTGAAAGAGGACATTGTCAGTGTTCTTGTCTTTTCCCTGAGCTCTGTGTTATATTCTGCCTGTCCCTCAACCAGTGACACTTAATTTATCTGTCACTTTCCCTTCAAAGTCTCTCGTCGCTCCTTCTGTTCCTTTTGTGTTTCTGTGGGTGAGATATGACCTGAGGGAAAACTAAGTGCTGAGCAGTTATTCAGCCTCGCAGAGCCTGGATATTAAAATGGCACCGATTTATGGATTTAATAAGTTTTGTCATCACATCTTGTGCCATTGCAGAGAGGAAAGTGTGTGTGTGTGTGCTGGGGCGTGTACAGTATATGAGTGTATTGCTGAATGGGAGTCATTGTGTATTTTTGTTTTCAGAGAGTCGAGGGGATCTGATATGTGTCAGTAAGGAGCAGGGCAGAGAAAAGTGGCGCCGGCTTTGGCCTGGTCAAGCGGACATACTTATTAAAGTCCCTAAAAACTAATTTCCTAAAATCCCCCTCATCCCAAAAGATTCCTTCACTCATCACCGGCACAGTGGTGCATTGTGTCAGCTTGACTTTGAGTGTGTCTTCAGGTTACTCTGAGACTGGCCTTAATGTATTAGAGGGAAGGTGTGTGTGTGACTTTGGTTTTTCATAGGCTTATGTGTGTATATTCATCGTGGGGAAAATGCCCTTCATGCAGTGGACCTCAGTTACTCACTGCTCTTGCACTACAAGCTGTTACAGTGATAAACACGCACACACACCAACACAGTAACTAATGAGGGAGCTCAAGCCTATTCTTGGCTTTACCTTGAATAATGCATTGCTTGGAGCCACATTGGTGGGATAGAAACACACAAACTATAGCCACCACACACAGGGATGGATTGAGGATGTGGACCAAACTGAAACCACTCAACGCCCCATTACAATTCAGAACAGAAGCACAATCTGCTGCCTTAAAATTGACCAGAGAGATTAGGAGACAATTCTCTGACAGTACACATTAAACAAAGGTAGTGTGTTATGTTACTGCAGAAAACATGCCTGCTTGCAAAACCTCAAAATCTCCACACAAATCTATTGAGAGCTGTGGTGGGATTAAGAATGGGAATGGCATCTTCCTACATTCATACGTAGTAAGAAAATGGCACTTCAGAAAGCACTATATAGGCTGCTGTTTCTGTATTCTGTGCACACTGTTGCTCTGTATCCCACTTTGTTTACAAGATGCTTAACTATGGGAGTAGTGCCATTAAACTCGGACAGAGTAAAAAAAAAAACTTGTGCAGGCTAAGCATACGCCACCTTTTTCATGTCGTAAATCTACACTAACTTGAGCGTTGACTTCTTAATGTGCTCTTCTCTGTGTGTCTGTCTGTCCAGGCTCTGGATGTGGACCGCAGCGTTCTGTACAAGATGAAGAAATCTGTGAAGGCCATCTACACGTCTGGTCTAGGTGAGTCTGACTACTAATTTTAGAGAGAAGCTACACTCTTTGGTGTTTAACCTCTGAGTTACAGTATCTTCTTCTTCTTTCGGCCCGTCCCTTTAGGGGGTCCCCACAGCGGGTCATCTGCCTCCTTTGAGAGTAATACTAATAAATACTAATTTCTTACCTTTTCAGTCTCTTATAAGAGGAGACTTCTTCTTAGTGTCCAGTGAACAGAATGCTTCTAATTCTTTATTAAGTAAAAAAAAATGGAGTTAACGGGTTGGTTGCTGGATCCATTGCTATTTACCTTCAGTTTGATTTAAAAAAAAAAATAAAATAAAACAAAAAAACACTTCTGTTCCTCTGTCTTTGAGGCAGAGATAGTAATGGCAGGTTTTTTTTTTAGCCTGTGTGTGTATGTGTGTGTATCATTACCATGCTCATTGTGGCTGGCTGTGCCAGTGTTGGGTGTTTTCAGTGTCTTTTGTTTAGCCTGCCTGACAGAACCCCGCTGAGAGAGAGAGAGGGAGAGAGACCTCTGAACAATGTGCTGAGCATGTCTTTTTCAGAACAGTGTGAGCTCTGTTCAGGCCAGAGGGACAGCTGTCTGATCCAGACCCCCAGAGGAACAGCTGGGGAGGGGCACAGGCTGTGTTTGTGTGTGGCTGCTGAGGCATGGACACACATGTTCTCACTTCACTGTTAAACATGCATTTACATATATACGGGCTGTGTATTTGTGCCCATACATTCAGCACCTGACAGTCTCATATAATCTGCATGCAGGTGTAAATGTCGACGATCAGACTGCAAAATTTTTTTTCAAACTACTCGTATGTGTTTCAGACGGTTTAAATATGTTTAGAGTAGAAACATTGCTTTGTCTGGAAATACTGCTGGGAATGCTCTTATTTACACTCATTTCAAGGGAAGCTTGCATTAATGGAGGTCACCTTTTGTTATCAGCAATTATCAAGGAGAAGCAGCCAAGACACCAGTGTGTTTTGAATATAACCAGGAGGATTTCTTTTTAATGTCTGTGTCATCCTCATGTGCCCACCACATTACACTTTTAAATGGATACACAAAAATGGCAGTGATATAGTATATTTTCCAAATACAAGGCTACTCAATTAAAAGACACGCCTTATACTTAAAGGCTTATTGATCCATATGTTTATAATAACAGTACATCAGCTGAGTGTTAAATGTGACGGGGTTTTCTTTTTTTATTATTATGACCTGGCAGTTAACTTCAGCTGTTCATAGCTTTTTGTTGCTTGCATCTTGTTAACTCACACTTCGTGTTGTTATTAGGCAGCTGCAGATCACTTCTGTTGTGTGCTCTGTGTGTTCCCCGCCCAGCAGCTAAGTGTATACAGACACATTTAGCTGCTAACTGGGGAACATAGTGGAGCATGTTGCAGGTGAAGCCAGATAATTACCTTTTGAATTTGGTGGTGATCAAAAGAAGGAAGAAAAGTGAATGTTATGTTTATCAGGTGACCAACCTGACAATGCTTATTTCCCCATTTGGCACACCTGTGCACAGGATGTGACAAATGGGGAAATAAGCATTGTCAGGTTGTTGTGCTATCCCAAAGTGGCAGGGGGTTAGGGGGTTTCAGATTTTTATTAAAGTTTCCACAATTTCTGACATACTGTAGTATCATTAAATCTAATGGTAATGTTAGCCACATGCTAACACTAAATGGACTGGTTCTTATGTAGCGTTTTTCTGTTCTACTCGAGCACTCAAAGCGCTTTATACAACATCCCTCATTCACACAAACACTCAAACAAGCACTTTTTTCTACACCTAAGTGTTTTCTATCTAACATTAACACACATTCCTCTGATGAACGCATCGGAGGGCAACTCTGGCTTCAGTATCTTGTCCAAGGATACTTTTTAGGAGCAGCCAGAGATCGAAATGACCTGCTCTACCTCCTGAGCTACAGCCACCCACACTAAGGATTTTCATACTGTTGTAGATGCATTGCCACTGCACCTGACAACAGAAAGCTTGGCATGCTTGCTAGTGGCTGCATATTTTGAGGTTAGACAAGTGGTTCAAGTGGCTGCAAGACGGCGGCTCCTTGTTTGTTTGACGGCATGCCAAACGAACCCATAGACCAGCATAATGCAAATGGGTTACATGGCATCATAAATAAAGAAACAATCCTTAGACTGCAGTTTAGGAGCAGTGTTTATGTGGGTGGCTTTGCAAACCTTTTACCCGGACAAACAAGCTATATACACTCAAAAAGCATCTTTTGAGCTCTTTAAAACCATACAGGTAAGATTAATTAGATTGCAATGCTTAACATAACAACATGCAGCTTGTATCTAAAGCCAATTTCTACCATAAATTTAGAGATGAGGATGAAGAGGAGGAACTGGCGAGGCAGAGGGGCTGTTGAAGGTTTGGTAACAGTATTGAGGTAAAATCAACAATTTTCACAAATTACCAAATCAGGGAAAACCGGAGAGGCTGAGTATGCAAGGTGAGTTTGTAATATGGCTAAAGAAAAAGATGGGAAAGAGAGTGAGAAAGAGGGAATGCTTATAAATGAGCAGGAGAACCCTGTGTTGCTGCAGAGACCTGTCAGGATGTCAGCTTGTGGGTTTTGATGAATAAACCAGCAGCAGCATCTCAAACCTCAGAAGGAGCTGGAGCTGATCGAGCAGAGCTGCTTGGACAGGCTTGTCAGAGCTGCTGAACAGATAATAACTGGAGGGGGATGATCTACCTGTAGCTGGGCAGGACATTTAGGTACTGAATATAATGCAGAACTCAGACCACGCTGCATCAGAGAAACACTGAATTCGATCATGTCTCTGCTGGTCCCCCGGGTCCACAACAGAGAATTTCTCTCCTGGCTGCCAGGTAACAGAGAAAATGAGACTCCTCATAAACTTGTAACATAATTACCCTGAATTAATGTCTGAGATAAAGGACCCAAGGAGAAACTAAAATGAAAGCGGGGAGGACTCCAAAAAAAGTGTAATAAAATAAAGGGTCCAGCTGCTTATGTTTGTATAAGTTTCTTGTGTAAAGCAGTGTCTTAGATTTTGGAAAGTACAATTGTTTGTTTTCTTTTAGGAGTTGGATGAGAAGGTTTCAGTTGGATTGAAGCCTCGCTTATGTCTATAGTTAGCAGCTGGTTAAGCTTCAGTCACACAGACCTAGAGACCGGTTGGCAGCCCCCTGGCACCTCTGGTTGCTGGCTGTCGCCAGGTGAAATCAGTCACGAAAAGAATGCTGCACCAAAAACTTCCTTGTGGTTGCTTTCTTCATTAGCAGATTGCCGCGATCGCACATAGTTTGAATGTTGCATAGTTTTGCACAACCAACATGGCACAACTTTCACTTGGATGGCGAACGGTCTCTGTTTCTGGTTTGGGTTGCACTTTTCAGTTTCACTACTGCTTGGCGAGCAGTTGGCAAGTGTTTGCAGACAAGTCGGCATCTTCCATGCAAACTACAGGCGAGTATGGCAACCTGCTGGTCTAGGTCGGTGTGAGTAAGGCCATATGGAAACAACATGGATGCTACGAAGATGATGTGTTGAATTGTGTCTTTCTGACTGTTTAAGCAACATGTTGTGAGTATATCATCGCTCTACCTGACTTGTTATCAGGGCTACTGTGGATAAAGAACTTTTTGAACTAATACCACATCATAAATTAAATGTTAGAAATAAACAAAACAAGTGCGTTCTTACTATAAACCAGATATTTGCTTTCTCTGGAACTCCTGTACCAAACTTTTCTCTGACTTTGTGACTTTTTGCTCTGACTTGAGTAGCGCACACACACACACACACACACACACACACACACACACATCATCTAACTTACTGTCATCTCATTTACTATCTTGCTTCCAGGCATTTTCTAAAAAGGTATTCTCACAAAACATCAAACTTGCACTTTAAGAAAATGCTCTTTCTCCTTTGATTGTCTCTCATGCCCTGTGATTCCTTGTCTCTGTTTTCTGGGGCTAATAGTCACACTTCCTT